>JAPMOQ010032411.1:62882-86878 GCA_026543055.1 Argiope trifasciata | reverse complement strand
TAAAAATACCGATTGAAAATATTTAAAACAATCAAACTTTAAATTTTTCATTTAAGAATCCGTCCTTTCCAATGAAGATCTTCCCCTCTCTATCCCAAGAATCTGCTGTGTTTCGATCTTGTCCTGATACTTAATTTCCTAAAATAATGGGAAGAAGGTAAGGAAAAAAAAAGGAGGAACAATCGATATTTAAGCATTTATTGCTTTTCGTTTTTCTGTTCTAGTATAGGGTAGGAGTCATTATCCTCCACACCATAATCGACCCCACTATCGATTCTTTTGTCCCCTATGCCTGTCTAGAAAGAAAAAAAGAAGAAAAGAAAAAAAAAACAGCGAACTAATTATTACTTTTCGTCTTCCAAGCAGAATTTTCTGTTTCGTTAGATATGATGCATTAGTTAGTTCAGAGCAGGTGATATATTATTATTACAAATAAAATAGTCAAAGCCTTTGATTTATTTTGCTTTAGAAGGAAAAAGAAAAACAAAGAATACGTGATTCTTCGGAGATCGAGTAAAGAGTAAGAATGGGAAGGAAATTGCTGAGATTTGATGTTTTTCTTCGTCTATGAACTTATATCTCCCAATGGAGTTTCTTTCTTTATTGAGTTTTTACACGCCCATTACCGGTGGCATATCTCCAAGGGAATTATTTGGTTAATGAACAGTGAAACACCATCATTTATAAGGTCAGTTTTCTTATGCGTTAAAATATTATGATGTTCGTTACGTTGAATTTAGGTAATTTGATATTATGATCACTATTTTCAAATATAGTGATTGTGTTTCTTGAAAGAAAGGAATAATGTGTATCATGTTTATCCATTTTATAGTGTGTTTTGTTTAAATAGAAATTCTTAAAACTGAAATGAAGACTAAGGATCATTCTGTTCAATCATAAATCAGATCATTCTGTTTATATATAAAATTCCTTGTGGATTATGGGGGGAGTTTAAATGAAATGCAGTTAATTGTAAGGTCAATTTTTTATGTATTTCAATATTAAAATGTTCTTTACTTTAAATTTAACCATTTTTATTTTATGATCACTATTTTTAAAAATCGAGACTGTGTATCTTGAAAGAAAGAATTAATGTTATCATTTTTATTCATTTTATGGTGTGTTTTGATTAAATAGAGATTCGAGATTCTCAAAACTAAAAAGAATGAAGATTATTATGTTCAATCATGTTGAAAAGTCCTTGCCGATTATGGGGTTAATTTACAATTATATATATATATATTGCAATTGGTAGTTTTCCTTATTATAATCTACCTATTATTTCAAATTAAACATAAAAAATATTCTTTTCTAGATTTCAAAGTTATCCAATAGAAGTTAAGGACCTAACGAATAATTTTGTAACTATTTTTAATACCTGAATACACATCGTCAAAAATTTATCCAGCAGTTTAATTGAGCAAAATCATTTTTACTAAAAATATTTCCTTTATCATACACTTGTGCAAATCTAATAAACACGGCAATTAATAACTGTTAAAGTGCTTCCAATAGCACAAATAATCAGATGCAAATATATTCAACAATGTAACAAGTAGTGACAGCGAAATTTTCTATAAAAAAAGCTTGGCTTGATATCCTTTATTAGATGCCGATTACTTTTTTACTTTAGATGCTTCTTTCAGCTTGGTTTAGTTTTACGCTTTTACGATCAGAGAAACCTCATCTTAAACGGGAATTATTAAGTGCTCACTGAAAAGATATTAAATATGCTATCAAATGGGAAGTAATGAGTCAATTTAAGGCTTTAGGGAAAGTATCTATTTATACGATGTGATGGAATATTATTAGATACATAAATTTCTGGTTTTAATAATTAAACAACAGATGGAAATGATGGGGATTTTAAAATTATTGAATACAGCTTATCCGTATATGTTAAAAAACAATGGGCATAAAATATTTTATAAGCTTTGTTCACACAAATAAAGTACTTTATTTCAGTTGTTCAATTTAATGAAAATTCATTATTCAGTGCCCAATATTCTACAATGGATATATCTTCGATATCTCTTTTTTTTAATATTAAATGTCTTCCACTGGGGAACATCTTATAATTGAAGATGAGAAGCTTCAGGTATTGTAGTTGGTTCTTATCTCCAGATATATATAGAATAAAGTGGGAGTCAGCTTATTCTCACGAATGATGGAATGTACTTCCTTATGGTAGGGGCGTACCATGGCTGGAGATAGTTCTCAAGACTCAACCACAGTTCCCACCAGTGTAACTGTTGCTGAAGATTGTAAATAATGATTTAAGTACAGTACTGTTGGTACCAGGTCCCTGACCCAAAACCCTGAAGAATACGATGTTAAAGATGGACAGTTTCCTTCCAACTGTTTGAGAGTGTGCAGGTGGGGAGAAAGACAGCTATTTACTACCCGAAAGGAATGTTAGTTTGACGGATTGGTCAATGTAAGGTTGAGCAATACTTAATCATCAGCCAACTACAACAAATCATGTCTATAATGCTACGTTCAGTGATGGTGGGGTAATCGGCTGTATGCAAAAAGAAGTGCATTTGTTGCGACAATTCGGTCATTCAGATTTTTCCGATGCTTCGAATATGTCAGAGTAACTAATTATAGATTGATATTAAATCTAATTGACTTAATGGTATAGTTATTAGATAATTAAGAGCTCAAATCCGGTTCTCTTTCAATTTCTATTGTATAAACCAATGACTGGAGGCATGAGCAATACTCAGCCAACCACAACAAATCATGTCTATAATGCTACGTTCAGTGATGGTGGGGTAATCGGCTGTATGCAAGAAGAAGTGCATTTGTTGCGACAATTCGGTCATTCAGATTTTTCCGATGCTTCGAATATGTCAGAGTAACTAATTATAGATTGATATTAAATCTAATTGACTTAATGGTATAGTTATTAGATAATTAAGAGCTCGAATCCGGTTCCCTCTCAATTTCTGTTGTATAATCCCATAACTGGTGGCATGAATTTTTTCAAGCGACAAGAGACGAGGAATGAAAATGATCTCCATTCTTGTTTTTCTTTTCTGTCTTTTGTAAACAGCATTGAAACATTGTATTTTGAAAACGCGATATGTTCTCGAAATCCTGTAATTACCTTAAATATTGAAAATGCTGATATCAAAAGTGTTTAATGTAGGAATGTTATATGTTGGTAAGGTGTTATAAGAAAACCTGATAAATTTTATAATAACTATTTACTTTGTTCGGATTTTACGGAATTACTCTAATGTAAACAACTGTTAGAAGTTAACAAAGAATGGAAAAATTTATTATTTTAAGAATGTTCTTTTTTACTTCTTGCTTTATTCAAAGTAAAAACAGTTTCAGAGACTTCGAGTTAATGACTACCTAAATAACAGCTAAAACTTAAAAAAAACTTTTATAAATTGGTTATACAGCCGTATTTATACTCAGACTTCTACTAACCGACCGCTGAAAGAGTAAATCGGTTATAAGCTCATGTTCGCGCTTAGAAATTTGCAATCTGACTGCTGGAAGAATAAATCGGTTATACACACATGTTCATACTTAGAATTTTGCTAACGGATTGCCGAAAAAATAAATCGGTTATACTCCCATTTTCATACTTAGAAATTTGCAAACCAACTGCTGAAAAAATAATATATATACATTTGCACATGTTCATCCTTGGACATTTGCTAACGGACTGCTGAAAGAATAAACCAGTTATACATACATGCTCATGCATAGACTTTTACTAACATACTGCTCAAAGAATAACTTGTAAGTACTAAGGAGAGAATTGTATTCGGGGACAAAATATCAAGTGATAATCCGAGCTAATACACTAAGTGGAGTCATTTGAACTCCAGTCTCCTTTTATTGGATCATTGGATCACGATGGTCTAATGTCATGTAGCATCATCGGTTGACCTTGGGTCACTGAATGTCAAATATTGCCATGTCAATACAATTTGAGCTGCATACCAATTAAAGCAAGATTCATTTTGTTTCACTGTGATGTGGGATCAATCCATTAACAGCTACTTGATTCTGGCATTTAAGTTGGCAAAAAAAAATCTTACAGTTAATTTTTTAGTAAAAAAAAACAATATTTCATGACCTTAATGACTGATGTTATATTCTTAGAGGGTTACTTAAATTATTATTTTTAAAAACGGCACTCCAGTGTTTACTTATAAATAATTACTCTCTGAAGTCAGTCTAGAAACTGAAATTTTCCTCTATTCTATGAAGAATTCGTTCATATGGAACTCTCTGGTGGGAAATGCATGTTAATTCTTTCACTTGATGGTTCACACAAACGAAAATCACATTAGGAAATTACTCTGAGGAAAAGGTGAATGGGGGTTCATAGGGTAAACTCGGGAGAGTCCTGAAGTTTTCCAGATACTCCCACAACTGACTTATAGAATTTATTCAGACATGGATTCGAGTACTGGATTTTGAGAAATTGGTTCTGGAAAAACTGTAAAGATTTTTGCCTCACAAATTTCGAAATGTTCAGTATATAGCCTTACTAAATTCCGTATTATACTATATATATGTATTAGTTGTAATAATGCTAATATGTATGAAATTATTATTATATATATGTAGTTAATATGTATGCTAATTGGTTCACAACTTGCGAATATAGACGCTAGTGGAATTACTCTAGTGGTTGAAAGTGACTAGAAACACACTGATTTTATAGGAGGAGATATTAGGATTTTCAAGATATTTTGATAATTACCAGAATGAAATCATAAAACTGGGAAAAATATCTGATCGAACGTTATTTTTTTTTTGTGCTTTAAAATGGAGTGAATCCATACTAGGTATATATATCTAATACTTTAATATGTATGCATAATTTAATGTTAATTCCAGATTCTTTTACTTGAGCCTACTGATTATTTACGATTTCCTGCTTACGTTTCAAAGCAAAACGTGTATTATTCCACTAGAAAATGTTTCTAAAAACAATTTTGCAATCTGTGCAATTTTTTTATGTTATAAAATAAGTATTTTCATTTTTGTCTTTAATAGAGTGAGAATATTTGTTATTATTATATATAATAATAACAATTATAACATTAATTATTAACAATTATATATAATTATTAATATTTGTTAGAGTGAGAATATTTATATACTTAATCAACAGAGTTATACTTAACAGCAGTGACGTTTTGTGCACTTAATTTTAATCATATATAAAATAAAGTTTACTAAAATTTCAATCGGATACACAATTTGTCTTTTAAAATTAAGTAACTGCCATAAAATTATCTATTTAGTATAACAATGCAAAATATTGAACCATTCATTTAGACGACCAGACTAGAAACATTTATGTCTTGAAAAAAATTAAATAACATTTAAGCCTACATTTTGTAACAAAAATAGATTTAACTTTAAAGTTTTTCGCAATAATCTCAAAAACTTGTATGTTTTTAGTTTAATTTAGCTATATTAACGTCCCGTTCAGAAGCAACACTAAAGATATTTTGGGACAGATCTCACCTTGTAATTTTTAGCCATGGTCAGATGACGAGGACGACACCTGAGCTGGCAACCCCTCTCTACACCACGGGTAGGACGTTTAGCCTGACATTTAACGTGCAGGAGACACCTTTACACGGTGGTTCTTCGGTGGAATCGAGTCTCGAACCTGAAAACGTCCGGTTTTGTAGCCGTGACCTTACCACCAGGCCACCACGGCCTCAAACGCTTTTATGAGAAAAGCACTAATAAATAAATAAGATCAATCTGAATGTTCCACTATTTTGAGGCTCAATAGCTGGTTTCTCGGCAGTTAAGAGAAATATACGTATCTCTAGATTAAAAACAAATACTCTGAATGATGTGAAAATTGTATTTTGTGTTTTATGAGTTAATAAAATGCTTTCTTTAATCACAATGCCTCATTTTTTTGTTTCTCTCTGGTTGGATAATTTACAATAAATTTAAGGAAAAGTATTATATTCTTATCTGATCCATATTTAATTTTTTTTTAAAAAATGCACAATTCTTTTGTAACGAAAGGGGGGTATTAAACTTTGAATTTCACTATTATGAGCGATTTCAATCAACTGAAATATCTCCAAGATGATCATCCAATCAAGAGCTTCAATTATCCAAAGAGGATAATTGATATTGGCAATCATTATATGAAAGTTTAGATTCATTGTTTTGATTGCAATACCTATATTGTTCAAATAGCCTAAAATATGGGGGGGAAACGAAAGGGGGGTAATAAACTTCGAATTTCACTATTATGAACGATTTAAATCAACGGAAATATCTCTAAGATGATCATCTAATCAAGAGCTTCAATTATCCAAAGAGGATAATTGATATTCGCAATCATTATATGAAAGTTTAGATTCATTTTTTTGATTGCAATACTTATATTGTTCAAATTGCCTAAAATATAATGTTTTACCATTAATAAAATATTTTATTCCTCGGAATATGTGCACATCTCTAATAGTTAGAGATTATTTTATTACCAGAGAATGTCCATTGCGGTTACCACAAAGTAAGTATTGTGGTATATATGTTATTCTTCTCGTGAATGAGTGAAACTAGAACTATAAAAAGGAAATAACCAAAACTCTTGTATTCTCTGAGAATTATTAGGGGTGATCTCCTCAAAAATGTTTTACAAGTAGAAATATTGGTATTTAGAAAGTAATATTGTTACCCAGAGTGAAAACGGAGGGAGCCAGTTTTCTTAGACCGGTCTTCGAGTAGATAGTGTTAGCACTGAGAGCTGAAGCA
The DNA here is from genome assembly GCA_026543055.1 of Argiope trifasciata. Taxonomy (NCBI): domain Eukaryota; kingdom Metazoa; phylum Arthropoda; class Arachnida; order Araneae; family Araneidae; genus Argiope; species Argiope trifasciata. Next base: position 80,110 of record JAPMOQ010032411.1, on the reverse strand, counting down.
GCGACAGTAGAGATAAGAAGGCTAGAGAAATGATCTCCAACACAGAAATACGAGCCATGATACGATTTCTATGGGTCAAGAATGGATCCCCATCGGAAATTCATGGACAAATAGTTGAAGTGTAATGGTCGAAGTAAGGTGTAGAAAACAGGAGGCTAAACGGTATCGTTCTCTTGAAGCGGGCAGATAGGTTATTGGAAATATTTAGTGGAAAATCTGGAACCATATCCATATAACCCCGATTTGGCTCCTAGTGACGATTTCGTTTTCCCAGCATTGAAGTAACACTTATGCGAAACAAGATTGATACCAGACGATGATGTTTAAAAAAGTGCCGAGAATTGGCTCCATAAATATGTGCCTGATTATTATCAAGACGTGTTAATTAAATTGGTCCAGCGGTGTGATAAATGTCTCAATAGGTTTGGGGATTATGTAGAGAGGGGCCACTACATATGAAAACTAATTACTAATTTTCATTTATGAAAACTAATTACTAATTTTCATAGTAAGTCAGATGAATCCAGGGCACAATAAATTAATTGGAGATTTTTACAAATTACAACAGCTTGCAAAGTTATTAATCCCGGCAAAAAAAATTAAAGAATTCATTACAAATGTATGATATATAATGAATCAATGTTTTTTTTTTAAATTCATTACATTCGGTTTACATTCGCGCATAACCACAGACCACCGGGAATTGAGGATCTTAGTATTAATTAGCTGCAAGAATATTGCATTCATTGATAAACTTAGATTTGTTTTTTGCATTTTTGATTAACATTCGGCTGAGACGATGAATTTTTAAATTTCAAATGAATGCCCGAGTAAAGAGCTATTTTCGAGTAAATAACGATGTTTAAAATTAGAACTCTTTGTTTTTGGTTTAAGAACGTACAAGTTAATTAAAATGCATCGACTTCATCAAGGCGGATATATTTTTCATAGAAATATTGATAAATATGTGCTTATTTTTAATATGACTTGTTTATTTAAAATCAAAATAAGAGACATTCGAATAATGTTTGTTTTGATTAAATCGCAAATGTTGCTGACATATAGTGGTCTTAAAGTAAACTTTCCTTATTGGATATGCAAGATAAAACTTATAAATGGATTGTATTTTAATTCCATACACAGATCATAGATGAAAACGAAACGGGAATTTCTGACAAAACCAGAAGTAGAGACATTCGAACAATTTTTATTTTGATTAAATTAAAAATGTTATTGTCACATAGTGGTCTTAAAATAAAATTTCCTAATAGGATATGCAAGAGTGTAGAACTTATAAATGGATTGTATTTTAATTTTATATGTAGACCATTGATGAAATTGAAGCTAGAATATTTGACAAAATCATAAGTAGTGGTCTCCTCGAAATTCGCTCGCATAATCTGTATTAATTATGGAACTATTGGGTCAATAAAAAATATTCACATTTTGAACCTGACACAAATTCTTTGCAGAACAGCAACGAAAGCAGTCAGTTGAATGTTAAATATATGTCATTAATAAGCAAAAATCATGAAATATGAATATTTTGTGCATTTTTATTGAATTTATTGAGGATTAGTGCGACTTTTGGCTATTATAACAAGTACTTAGTTTATATATAAATATCAGAAAATTCATTACCTGCTTTGGACGATTTTTTCAATTTCTCTTATTAGTTCACACTTTTCCTACATTTTTATTTATTTATATATCTTGTTCAAATTTTCAGTCCTTAATAAAATACTTCTTTCCATCCACTCAATTCCAGATACATTTGTCTAAAATTGTTGTGGAAGACACTCAATACAGTTTTTTTAATATTAATTTTTAATGAAATTAAGTTAATTTTTAATACTTTAAATAGAGTTTTAGCAGCTTGTAATGAAAATTGAAATCAACCAGGGGTATTCAAATCTGTAAAATGCAAAGATTTCAGTATTTGTCATATAAAATTGAAGATTGTGATTTCTATTTTTGCGAAAATTAATAGCTTTTTAATAATAATTTTTTGATGATTATTTAAGTAACTGAAATAATTTAAAAAAATCTTTGCTGACCTAAGTTGGAAATTATTATTATTTTTTATAGATATTATTTGTTTTTATGAAGATTTAAACCAAACTTTGACACCAAATTATAATTGAAGCGAACAGAAAGTATGCCAAATTCCATTTAATTTCACTCATTTCATTGGGTTTACATGCATGAGATAATACAGACCAATAAACAGACAACAGAAATCGATTTTCAAAATTTTCTTATTTAATATCCATTCCAAATTTTATTTCTCTAAACATTTACCTTTTGTAGCTATAATATTTACTTGTATTTCAACAGCAAAAAATTTACTATGAATCAAATTCACTCAAGTTTGATATATTCTACAAATTTGACTGAAAAATCTGTAAAAAACAAGGGACGCTCATTTAGGCTTAAATCGCTGACCGCTTTCTGTCAGCGGTCTTGTAAAGTGCCATAAGTCACAGCAGCCACTAGTATTCTAGATTTTAAAGTTTATTATTAAGATGCTTAATACGGACAGCTTTACAGGTATGCAATCGTAGATTACATTATTTTGACAAATATAAATCAAAAGATGCATGCACATATATATGTATGTGTGTGTGTCTTATATATTAAAATTTTTATTAAGATGCACACGGACAGCCGAACAGACATTCAATATTGATTAAATTCATGAGACAGATATAAAACATAATACACACACAAATATACATATATATAAGAGAATCGTATCATAGAAATTTGTCAAAATGCTTAATTCAATTTTTCAAATTTATTCTTGCGCTTTCATTATATAAATTCTAACCTAAAATTAAGCCACTTCAGTTATTGAACAGCCCCTTTATCTGCCTGCCCCCTCTTTGTAAAAGCTCAGTGTTTTCACTGACGTTCTATGCAAATATTTGAGAGAGACTCCTTTTGTATCCAAAAGAGATGAAAGAGCGATTATTATTTTTCAGCCCCGGGCCCACTCCAACACTCCACTCCACCCCCACCTCGCAACCACCTTGCATTCAAATCTGTAATTAGCCGCGGTGTTGGAGAGAGCGAAACGGGAGTGGGAGAGGGGTGTGGAAGTAGAAAGGGAAAAAAAAAACCTCGAAAATACCTTTCTTTGTAAGAAGAGCATTTCACTCGACGTAGAAAGTGTTAATGCAACAGAGTGCTTGGTGTCTTTCATTTTTTTTTCTTCCCTTTCCTTCTGTAGAATTTCTTAACCGCTGAGAAATTAGGACTTTTCTTTATCTAAATCTCCCCCCCATCTCAACCCCTCTCCCCCATAAAACGTGATAGTGTCTCCAACGGCGCGCAGCATATTGCGTAAAGCTTTTTAAAGGGGGGGAGGGAATTTCACACCCCACCCCCTGTGGTATTTTCACTAATTTCTTTAAAAAAAAGGGGGTGGTTTCTAAAGATTAATGTACTTTTCTTGTGTTTGGGAGGGATTTTGGGATATATTTCATAATTTTAGTTTAGTTGGTATATTCTGGAGGATTTTGGTAGTCGCTGCAAACATGAGTTTTGGATGTATGTGGAAATTAAGCAAATATTATTGTGGATAAAAATGTTTTGAAATAATATACGGAATTTGTTTATTCTACATTCTACATTATTTTTTTTTCAGTTTTTTTAAATGTATTAGAAATTTCAATTTTGTAAAAGAATTACTTTTAGTTATTGTGTATTATGTATAATTGTTGCTCGGCAATAAGTACCAACTTTATTTAATTTTAATTAAACTTATGTGTGGCTGTATTTATAAAAAAAAACCAAAAAATCCTTTTATCTGAATTTTATTCATTTCATCTTCATTTCAAAATTATTTCATCATATTTTGAAGAAATTAGAGTTTGTTGTTTTCTTATGGCACATTACAAGCATGCTTACAGAGATCTGAGAGTGATTTAAGCCGAAATAAGTGTCTTTTATTTGTTCAGAAACGCAAACTAGCCAAGAGTACGACTTGACTACTCCATGCTTCAAATTCGCTTGCCCAACCCCTTTTTACAAGGGGACACAGTTATGCAACTGACTGATAGATTATAGAAGAACATTCATGCCCGAACCTGGAACGTCCAGATCATGAGAAAAACAGACAATTTTCAGAGTTATTAGTATTTCATTTTAGTATTTCACCAGTATATTTGATCAGTTTAATATGTGAAATTATCTTTCCTAATCGAGTCAATTTCTTTATTCTTACAATATAATGACATTAAAAATACACTTGTGTCTATTATCTAAATACTATTTAACTAATAGTTTATCAGCATTACGCTTATTCAGTATATTGTGTTAATTGGTTTTTACTAATCAAGTCGATTTGCTTAATATCACAGTATCATTTAAATGCTATCTGACCTGATCATGCGTATTTTAATTCTAATAATTTATCACCCTTAAACTTCGTCAATATATCGTGAAAAAAAATATTATATAACTGAATGGATTTCCAAAATATCATAGTTTCATGAAATTCCATCTGTTCTGAGCATGGGTTTTTGATGGGTTTTTCTAATAGTTTATCAGTTTAGCATGTAAAATGATGTTTTATAATCAAGTCAACTCCCTTAATAACTTAGTGTTGTTAATAATTTATTTGTCCGAGTCATCTGTATTCTGATTCTAATAAATTTTTCGTCCTTGATCTTTTCCCGCTTATTATGAACACCGATCTTTTCTAGGTGAAGGGATTTCCTTAATATTATAGTGTGATGTAATTCAATGTGTCCTTGCTATCTATATTTTAATTCTAATGGATTATCAGTCTTATAATTGTTCAGTTTATTATGCAAAATCATATTTTCGAATCTGGTTGATTCCCCTAATATCATAGTGTTAATTAAAAATTATAAATGTCCTTTTCAATTATTTTGTAATTCTAATAATTTATCAACCTTACAATTGCTCAAATTACAATGTAAATTTATCTTTTCAAATTAAGTCTTTTTCCTTAATATCATATTGTCAATAAAATATATCTGTCCTGACCATCTGTATTCTAATTCTAATAGTTTATCAGCATTACACTTGTTCAGAATATTATGTAAATTGATCTTTTCAAACGAGTCCATTCCTTTGGGTGGTCGACTGTATGTAAGAAGAAGTATAATTAAAAATATACCTGTTCTTGGCATCTATATAATAATACTTTATCAACCTTACATTTGTTTAGTATATCGGGTAAAATGGTTTTTACTTATAGTATAGATTTCCTTAATATCATAGTCCATGAAAATACATCAGTCCTTGTCATCTTTTTCTTAATTATAACAGTTTTCCATCCTTTCATTTGTCTAGTTTATTATGTAAAATGATGTTTTTTATCGAATGGATTTCCTTAGTATCATACTGTCGTTAAAAATCTATCTGTATTGGTAATCTATTTGCTATTCTTAATAGGTTATCACTCTTACACTTATTCAGTTAATTATATAAATTGATCTCATCGAATGAATGGAATCAATATTATTTCATCATTAAAAATCTATCTATCTTTGTCATTTTATTCTAATTACTAGTTACCGTTTTCGATACTTGTTTTTGATCTTTTATTCCGTTTTTATACTAGGGTGATAATATAGGGCTTTTATTTGATAGTTTTGAATATCAAGATAATCAAGAACAAGAATATCAAGATAATTGAATAATTAATTAAGCAATGAAAATGGCATGAATCTCATTGGAATAATGAAAACACACTTTTTTAGTATTATTAAATATTTTTAAAAAAATCATCCAACTTAAGCTAATGAGTAAGCAAATAAATTGCTGTGATTCAAAGTTTTTCTTGAGCATTAACGTAATTCAAAATTAATTTTACGTAATAATAATATTATAAATAGTTATAGCAAATAACATTAAATTTCTTAATTTTTAATTAGCTATTTTACCACAGATAAAGAAAATCGCACCATGAAAGTAGCCTATTAATGCTGATATTGTTTCTGGTGGTGGTGGTTCTAATGCCACTTGGTCATACCAAGCACGAATGAGCGGAGCTCTTTCGAATTAAGGCAGAGGTGTGCGCCTTTCGTTGTTAAGGAGCACCGTTAAGGGGAAAGTACGACTTTGCTCGAACACACACGACACAACCCTTTTTAAGGGGCGGTCGAACTAATTCATACACTCATTCATCCATACACAAGTCAGAATTTAGATCCAAATCTGAGACCGACTCATCGTTTAGTGTGCTAAAATTCATGTTTTTCTGGAAAATTCGCCCTCTGGTGGATATGTTGGAACTAATTTTGTCGAAATTCAGTGAGCATATTTCGTGTATAGTCTGCATACATATTTTTATTGCAATCCGGTCACCTGTTTGAATTTGAATTCTATGATGGGATTAAATAATTAGGTTTAATTATAACCACCTAATTTAACCATTCTCCGAACATTCGTAATACAAAAAAAAATGAATTGAATTGTATAAATTTTGATATATAAGATCGTTAAGAGTTTTGCTACGACCTAAACCGTAAGTTTCAGAGATAACTCAAAATTATTATAAATTACATCAGTTTTAATGCATAACCATAGATCGTTTTCACAGAGTATTCTTCAATGCTTAAAAGGGTGTACATTTCTCCTATATTTCATCATTGCACTTATATTCTGGTTTATTCTCTAGAAAATTTTCTAAACTAAATTAATAAGAGATTTCTAAAAGATATTATTAAAAGCACTTTTGCAATCGTGTTTGGGAAATGAAAATTTTTCGAGGAAATTTCGTCTAAAGATTTTATTTTAGTTTTCAGTGAGGTGTTTTGAAATTTCTCCGGCTAGTTGGTTGTTTTGCGTTTTCCTATACGCAATTCATTTCCATGATTTTCATTTTTTTTCTTTTATTCTAGTCTTAATTATAAAATACTATAAATCCAATGCAAGAGAATCCGACATTTCTGTTGAATCTTAGCTAAAACATTAAGATAATTTGTGAATAACTTAATGATCTTTCCTTACTTTTATACGCATGGTATTATCAATTAGTTTAAAAATACATACTGTTAATAAATTGATTTTAAGATTTATGTTTTTAATCAATGTAATTAATGAACTAACTGAAAACTAAGGCTACTAATGTATGTTGTTAATGCAGTATCTTAGTATTTTATGTTATCATTTAGTAGCTTGGAATTTTATATCATTATAGATTTTATTTTATTCGGAACAATGTCACCAAAAAGAAAAATTGTGTACAAAAAGATTATTCACTAACACCTAGTATATGGTATAAAAAATAAAATATGAATTAAAACCTAACATTTAAAAATAATCTAAAGAAAATAATGAAAAATGCTTCTAGGGTTCGTGTACATTGCAGTTAATCATCATCCCCAAAAAAAATTCGAAAGAGCAAAATTTGTGGGTGCGATTTGTTTTATCACATTTTTATTCTGCTTGGAGGAAATGAAAGGAAATACACAACTTTGATTGGCTGTTTGCCAAGTTTGGTTTGGATTCGCAGTTCTTTTGAAGGGATTAGTCACGTGTTTTCTTTATTGTATAGTATACGTCTGCTTAAGAGTTTTGATGCATAAAAAAGGATAGTTGAGTTGAAAAAAGTAAAATAATGAGGATGATAGAAGATAGCGAAAGCTGTGATTTTTCAGATAGCGATTCCTGCTACTGAAAAAAAAAAATCAAATCCAACGAGACGGTGTACGCTGTGATTCCGTAAAAGAGATTCCAGAGGTAAACCAGTAAGAAAAGAGACCAGATACCAGTATACCGAATGTCAAATATCACTTGGTTTTGTTCCTTTCTTCAAAATAATACTAAGTCTAAAATTTAACTTTTTTTCCTTCGCCTGATATAACTCGGGATAGTAAACTAATATTATAACTAAATGTTTCTACACCCATGAATAATTAAAAATTATACTTAAAACTTACATATTTTATTTTGTATCGTTTTCTTGTGTTTAGTTATAAAATAATAATTAAAAAATGATAGATTTTTGTAATGTTTTTGAAAAAAAATGTGTAAGGGAAGTCGTTAATTTGCCTTTTTCTAATTGTTACAGTCCACTAAATTATTTCTTATAAAATATGTCTCTGAACTATTGTTCTTAAAGAATAAACTTCTTAGAATTCATAGGATTCCAAATCTTTTGATTCATAGAAAATCCATTAAATAGTTTCTCTATGTAATGGTAAATGAAAATTTCAATTCAATAAATATATCAAGCAGAGTGTTATAAAGGAAATATCCGAAATTAGGAGTTAAAAAAAGTTATATAGTTTCTACAATAGCACAATTTGTATTTTGTATATATAATATTTGAGTTAAAAATAGCTATAGTTGAATTAAATGAAATATTTCTGGCTATAATTATTACTGGAGAAAAATTTAATTTAGAATGTAATTGTTACACCTTTTTGAAAAAAAAATTAATTTGATTTACTTTATACTTGCAATGAGGGATATTAGTAAACAGTGTACGTTAGGCATTAGCTTTTGAAAATTTTGTTCATTTGTTTTCTCGCCATATATATTGTTCAAATATTTTCTGGATTATTATTATCAAATGCAGGATTAATATACAAGAATTTAGATTTTTTCGTTCCTGAATTATTCAAAGTTTTTGAAAAAATAAACTAGATATTCTAATGTGATTGTAATAGAATATAATCAATATTAAAAGATACATTTTAATTTGCTTTAAAAATATGTAATAACATAATTTTGAACATTCTACATAAACTATATCAATACTAAAATTATTTATTTTATTTTTATAAATTATGATTTATTAATAGGGAAACTTCACTGGACTGGACTGGATAGTATTATATAAAATCTGATAAAATATTTATTCCAGTTTGCTTAAAATATGTATTTGTATTGATAATATATAGGAGGGAAATTATTTAACTTATCCTTCCATATTTTTATCATCCTAATTCAGTATTATAAAATATCGATTTCTGCATGTTATCATCTACTTTATATTTTTACTTTTCAGTTCCTTTTATATTCTTCAGCTTTAAAATTCCAAATAAAAATTAACTATAAAAAATATAGCAACAGAAGGAATTACTTTTAGGTTTAATTATAGATCCATTAAAACATAATTTTTCTGCAGATATACAATGGCAATTTTAAGACAGCAAAATATGATGTAGGAACATAATCTATTAGATCTACCGGAAAGCTCTGTCCGTTCCGGTTACAATCAGTTTCAACAAGTATGCGCATATTCCTGTGACACATATTTGACTCTCTCTTTTGATCGCTAACAATGTATACACATTTTCATCGCAGATGAACTAAAACGAAGTTCATTCTTGTTAGTATTAAGTGAGACGCGATCGTGTACCCATGGTTACCGACAAAGTTCATTTACGCCAATGTATTTTGTACGAATTCCAACAAGGAAGAAATGCTACAGAAGCATATAGAAATTTATTGAAAGTGTTTGGTGAAGGTACAGTTTCTGATAGAACATGCAGAAGATGGTTCAAAAAATTTCATGTAGGTGATTTCTACCTTTCTGATAAGCCACGCTCAGGGCAACCATCTTTGATCGACGACGATACTGTCAAGATCATGTTAGAGCAAGATCCTTTTTTGACAACATCGGAGATTGCGGAAAGGCTTGATTCAGCTCAACAAACCATTTCCGACCATATTCGGAAACTAGGGTTTGGGTGGAAGTATTTGAGATGGGTGCCACACAAGTTAAGTGAGAAGAATTTGAATGATCGAATCATCATATGCACATCTCTGCTTGCACGCAATAAAATCGAACCCTTCTTGGGCTGGATCATAACTGGGGATGAAAAGTGGATTACCTATGAAAACATCATAAGAAAAAGGGCATATTGTGAACCCGGAAAGCCTGCCCCCTCTACCTCTAAACCGAAGTTGAGCCTGAACAAGAGAATGGTGGGACATTCAAGGACCAATACATTTTGAGCTGTTGGAACCAAACGAAAGGCTAAATTCGGAGAGGTACTATCAGCAATTGGATAAATTAAAAACAGCACTCCAAGAAAAGAGGCCGGCGATGTTTAATAAGAATGACACATACTGCTTCATGACAATGCCAGGCCTCATGCTGCTTTGAGGACATGTCAGAAAGTCGCAGAGCTAGGCTGGGAAATTCTGTCGCATTCCCCATACTCCCCGGACCTAGCACCATTTGATTATCACTTGTTTCTGTCCGTACAAAATTTCTTGCAGGGCAAACAATTCAAGAACGAAGAAGATATCAGACAAGCACTGGTTCAAGTTCACTGGTCTAGAGATAAGACAATTTTTAAAAATGGGATATACAAATTGCCATCACGCTGGCAAGAAGTCATAAATAATGATGGAAATTATATTATTCAATAAAGTTTATCCAAAGTATGAAAAAATGTATTCCTTTGTTTCATTCTAAATCGGACATAACTTTCCGGTAGACCTAATATATAAATAAAAATGAATTTTTTTCGGTATGGCTCTTATGCCTTCCTAAACTGTTCATCCAATTGAGATGAAACTTGATCAGTTTATTACTTACATCTACGGGATGCTTATAGAGATAGTAAAATTATCTAAAATTAAAAAAAAATCTCAACCTAATCTATTTACCAAGGATTAATCACCAAATAATTCGGCGAGGAGACAATAGATTACGTAGAAATGTTAAATCCAAATTAAATGTTAACATTTTGTAGCTGTAATACCAAAATGTCATGTAAGTCATTCTCATAAGTAACAACATTATTACAGGATATGCAAAAAAAGGTTTTGGGAGACCAACTGTAGTAATTTTATATTTTAATTAAATTTTAACGTATTTTTATAGTAATTACCAACAATATTTTAGTACAAATAATTTTGCAACATCATAATTTTTAAAAATTATCGTTTCAACTATATTTACGAAATTATGATATAAATACATTTTCTATGTTTGATGAATTAAAAAAAGTTAATCACAGTTTCTTAAATTTAATTTGGGAATTCTCAACGAATATTAAAGGATTCACGAGATACAATAAATAGTTTCTTGTATTACCAATCTGAAAAAACACCAAGTTTTAAAGTTCTAAAAGAATATACAAATCTAATATATAAAAAGGAATATTTGATTGTTAATATTTTGTATAATGCCGTTTTTTCGATAAAATATTGCAAAATTATTGATTGATTTAAATTAATATTATTTCTTTCCGTGGCAGCAACGCGCCGGGTACCAGAAATTCTTATTATAATCTAATGAATACTTAAGCTGATTATCATTTAGAAATTAAAATTTCAGTCTCAAATAACTACTACTATATATTATTAATAATTAGAAACAGTTAATAATTAAAAAAGTATTCTTGGATGCGATTAAAAAGAATTATACAATTATAATGATAGTTATAAACATTGCTTTTTAATTAGGTCAGACGTCGGAGAACCCTTTGCTCATTAGTATGTGCAAGGCTTAAAAAATTGGAACATTTTTATTTTTAATATTTTTTAAATTGATAAATTGTCCTGTTCCAGTTTCTGTAATTACTTGTGATGATTATTAGTGATAATTGGTATAATTAGGCAAAATAGCCCATCATCGCTCTCAATTTCCTCATTAAATATCTCAAATGAATGCGTTCTTTCAAAATTAATGATTGCACTCATGAAAATTTGAAGATTGCAATTAAGGAAGCTAGATGATTAATGATACAAACCTTGTAATATTAAATTACATGGTAGTCTTTATTAAAAAAATATTATATTTAAAAATTTAATTGTTCTTGAAATAGAAGCACACACTAGTTGTTGTTCATTGCATAATAATAATTACATAGTTTATATAATATGAATGGTATACAATACGAAAGCATTGTAATTAGCAAAAAAAACTTGAACTTGAGATTATCGCTATTAATATGACAATTTAAGATTACACTAAATAATTATTATAAATATGAATGGTTTTAAATATTCCTGCCCAGAAGTTTCGTATTACATCATTAAAAAACTTTATGTTAGCTTATTGAAATTTTTTTCTAAGATTTATTTTGAAAATTATATTGTTTTAATACTTGATTGCGACAATTGATGATAATACAAGTTTTAAAAATGGTTTGATATATTCGTTCAATGTTTCAATGTTCGTCAGTAAACTCAATGTTTTATGATGTGAAACAAATTGTTAGCGCTCCAGAAAGAATTGTATCAAATAATTGCTCATATATTCCACTACAAACATTAAAAATGTAGAAAATTATTTAGTAAAAGGAAGATTTTAATTTTATATTCCTGTAATAATATAAAAACAGAATTATTCCGTAATTTTTCGTTGGATATTTTAAAATTAATGTTTTCTTATTGATTAAACTTATAAAACACATTTCATATTTTTAAGGTGATGTTTTAACGATAATTTTATTTACTAAGGTGACACTCCTTCTCATTAATTACAACTCAGTTTGTTTGAATAAAAGTTTTGATCAGCAAATGAAAAATCTTTGCTGTATGAAATTTTATACAGAAATGAATTTAATTTTTTTTATGAACTCATTTAGTTCATTCATTTCATTTTTAGCTGTTAATGTACTTACTTTTTAAACAGTTCTTACTAATTTATTAAATTTTTACTACATTATATTTGTATCATTTCAAATAATTTCACTTTTTTTTCCAAAAAAGGCAAATGTTTTTCCTGAAATTTAATATACTTCAAACTTTATTTTTATCATCGGATTCACAAGAGAAAGATTCCGAAAATACCCACTCTTTTAGAAAATTATTAAAGATTTAAGTTTCAAATTTCTGCAACATTTATGTTATATGCCCGTATTTTATTCCATGTTTTTTCCTAAAAGTATCCCACGCGCACCATCTTCTTCAATGCTCTTGTGTAAATGGAATTTTTCGAAAGTATTTCAGTTTCAATGTACATTTCTGAGTACAAGGATCTAGTACTCAAGTAAACACATTTCAAATAACAACCTGTTCCCAAAATATAAAGTTCTCGGAATCCGTAGGTTTCCAAATCTTTTGATGGATGCAAAATCCATTCAGCACCTTTATAAGAAATTGAAATACAGTATCAATTTTGTTTACGTATCAATATGCTTTATTACTTCTTTATACAAAAAACTATCTTCATGATTCGGAGTATCCTCCCGAAATAGACATCTTATTTTGGTCAAAATACACTTAAAGGGTCAGATTACCAAAACACCCACATAATAGTTGTTTATAGGGAAATAACTAAGTGAATTGAAAGTATATCATCTCACAATGTATTAAGATACAAGCAAAGCAATATTATGTTTCTTTAAATATTTATTATTAGATGAGTACAGTAAAAGATCTTAATTCGCGTGGTATACGTTCCATAAATATGCCGCGAATACAAAAACCGTGAATACGGAATGCTAATTTATAGGGGATACGTTCCTAGGTGAAAAAATTTAAAAAAAAAACTATATAATAAATTATTATTTCCTGTATATTCATTTTTCTTATTCATGTTTCCGGTGCATTATTTTATTCAATTGAGTCGTCTATTCTGTATTCGTATAATTTGCTCTAGTTTTTAATCGTTACATTAAAATGGATAAAACAGTCTTTGAGATCTGCCTTCTTTGCCTCAGATTCAAATGATTCTTCGGAATGAGGTGAGTAAATTTTCATTTCTTAATCGTTATTTCTACATTATTTCTTAGTCGTTAATTCTACAAATATACTTTATTCATTCAGTAATACGGTTGCTTTCATTCTATTTGTTTACATTCTCAAAAACACCGATCGCGGCGAAGGCGGTTCATGTCAAAGTAATCGGTGATATCATTTAACAACATACTTTAGACAAAGTTGCAATAAGATCTATTTTACTTTTCTTATTAGTCCATTTGACGGCATTTACAAAGGATATTGGGTTGGATATCTATTGATCCGCGAATAAAGAAATTTTTAGCAGCGAATATAAGAATTGGGTAGCATTTTTTTAATCCGCAAATAGTGAAAACGCGAATGAAGGAAGCGCGAATAAGGAGCTTTCACTTTACTGAAAGCTACACATACCAAATGAATCCCCTCTTCGGTTGGAAAGCTGTATTTAGTTTAAAATTATAATCTAAGTGAATCATAAATTCATGTCGATTTTAAATCTCCAGGTGATATATTCTTTCTTGGAAGAATTGTGCAAACATTGAAACTATTAAGTCAACAACTGCATTTAGTTGCTTATATGTTAATCGATATCTGGTCTATGGATTGGAAATCATGATTAAATAAAAATAATAAAAAATAGAATTTCAGTGACAGATATATCAAACTTATTGAATCAGACTGTAGAAATTACGAAACATCTTACATCTTATTTTTTTATCCGGAAATAACAGAAAAATTGAAAGTTTATCTTCTAACAATGTAAAAAAAATGAAGCAAAGCTATATTATGGTTCTCTAGAAATTTATTATTAAATAAGTATTGAAAGCTACACATGCCCTCTGGATTGCTCTTTCGTTTTGGAAATTTTATTTATTAGGTTGTTCGGAAAGTAATTTCGTTTTTTCCTGACAAAGGATTTAATTGCATTTTTCGCACCCAATTTCATACTTAAACCACAAAATCATTTTATGTTTTAAGAGCTGATATAGTAAGGCTTGAGTGTGAAAAAGTGCAGCTGATTCTTCGCAGTAGTTTTTGGATGGTGCCCTTTTAAATATGGAGAGCAATAAACAGCATTTTCGTCCTTTTTTTCTTTTTTGCTATAAAAGGTAAAAATGCTGTTCAAGCCAGAAATAAATTAGCCAATATGTGTGGAGAAGATGTGTTAACAGTACATCAGTACCAGAACTGATTTGCAAAATTTTTCCTTCAAATGAGGAGGCCAAAAACCACCTCGATCAGTTTTTTTTACAGCAAAGACCAAAACTTTTATGAGCGTGTAATCATGTTACTACCAAAAGGTATTAGACCAGAATGGCAAAAGGTATTAGACCAGAATGGTAATTTTATAATTTAATAAATAATTTATTCATTAAACGAAAATTTCTTTTCATTTTGACACAAAAATACGAAATGACTTTCCGAACGACCCAATAGTTTAAAATTATAAGCTAAATAAATAATAAATTGATTTTGATTTTAAATCTTTACGGGATAGATTATTACTACGAAGTATTGTATATATATATATATATATATATATATAATATTTTGATTATTAAACATAGAAAAAAATCAGAAAAAAACCACATATTTTGAGTTTCAACACTTAAAAAAATAACTTTGCATCTTAGATCAAATTCCATAGTAAGTTTTATAAAACTTGTATCTAGGAACATTAACAAAAATATCACATATCTCCATCATATTTTAAAAACGCCTTAGGCTTTCGAAGAACATCACTTAAACAAAATTACAACAGGGAGAAAAACGAATTTAAAGATTTCAAATTGCAATAACTTGATATGAAATTCATAGAACAGCCTGAAAATTCTACAAAATGTACATTTATTTCTTCTTAACTGTATTATAGAAAAAACTGCTAAATTTTTTTGGAATAAGTTATTATACTATGTAAATAATAGATATAGAATAGCGAACGAATCATCGATATTCCATAAATCTTAATTCACCATGTTGAGAAATAATAATTTTCATCTATGGCAAACGATTTTGAAAAATAGCTAATAATCCTTTTAATTCTTAAAATTCTGCATATTATTATAACACTACATCTCATTTATCCAAAATATTTGCAATAAACCTCTTGCATTATCGCTTTATATTTTGGGCTATTGAGGTATCCGATAACGTTCGAAGGACAATTTTTGAAAACTTGGATTTTTTAAAAACTTTTATTTATTTTTACTTGCATTGTCTATTATAAACACAATAAATCCCCCCAAAAATATTGAAAAATATAATATATTTTGAGAAATAAGAAAATTTGTAGTAAATTTTATTGAAATTGAACCTAAACGGTTCACATTCTACACAAAATTGCAATGCAGCCATCCTATTTTTCTTTGTACACAATTTATAGAAAATAATGATGAATAAAATGAACCAACATCTAAGAAACATTTTGAGATGCAAATAAGTTATGGGTAAAAATATACACACATATGCATTTTTTCCATAAATTCACAACTTAATTCTTCTGAAAACTCCTATAAATGTTAATTTCACCAATATTAAAGATTTGGTTCCTTTCCTGGCTCATATTATTTAAAAAATACTCTGGAATTTTTATGCGAATATGTCTATTAGTTTTTGAGATATCATGTTAACGATGGAAAATTTTCATGAAAATAAAAGTTTTAAGAAATTGGTAGTTAAAGATAAATTTTAATTGAAAAATTTGTGACATTGGATAATAAGTTAGTCCTTTCTTTTCCTAGAAAAGATGAACTGTTTTGGAAAGAGGAAAGTCTAAACTACAAGAAATAACAATTAAAAAATGAAGTCACCAATGTGGTAGAGGACCAGCGTTTTTAACGTTGTCGTATACCTTAAAAAAGTGATATAAATTCGTATGAAATAAATTTTCCCAGAAAGTACGTTTTGAAATAAACACTTCTTGAGTTGCGAAATCCAGCACTACTCCTTCAACTATTTTTCACCCATCCAGAAATATAAGTTTCACGATTCCAAATCCTTTGATGGAACCGAAATCCATTCCCATATCTAGGTAGATAATAGAAATAGTGGTACAATGATCAGATTATATATATATATAAACAAATATATTCTTTCATATTTCATAGAGCTTGAAAGCATGCTCAAATCTCCGATAGATGCAGAATGGTTGGTCGGATGCAGTTACTTAAGCATGATCCAAAGCAGACTCTGTTGAAGTGCAAAATGTTTGTTTTTACATTTTCGTAGCAAGAATATTATGGAAAAATATAGAAATATATCTAAGTATATGGATATAAATAAATCTTTCTGGAAATAGATAATCTATATATATAAAACTGGAAACTAAATTCTTTGTCTTCTAAAGAAAATCCATGTAATAAATATACTTGAAATTCCATTCATAAATTGTGTGTGCATAAGGAAAGTTTTAATGATTAAATTGGCAGAATTTAAAATTAAATGGAATTGGAAATAATTTAATAAATATTGAAAACTAAAGTTTTTGTGTCTTGCAGATATTTAAAATTCGGAATAGTTATTCTTTAAATTTTTTCACATGTATCATAAGCACAAGGAAAAGTTTTAGTGAAAAAATTGCCAGAATCAGTAATTTAATG
>JAPMOQ010032411.1:45370-57586 GCA_026543055.1 Argiope trifasciata | reverse complement strand
TTTAAAAAACTCAATTCACCATAAGCCTAAGGATAATACATTAAGCAATAATTCGTAATAATTTACTATTAAACAAATATTTCTTATCAATTAAAAACTGTGTATCTTTTACGTATGCTGCATTGTCTTATGATCTTTGCAAATCAACGGGACCTAAAAAATGATTTCATGTACACATGTATACATGCACATGATAAAACAGTGGAAAGAAGGAAATTTGTTAAAATAAACATTTTACCTCACTGATTTTGAAAAAAATTATTTTGTTTATTTATTTATTATTATTATTATTTTAATTTGGAAAAAAATTCGAAATTTTTGCCATAAAATATACTTTTAAAATACTTCCTACCTCATGTTTTATTTATCGATGAACATTTAACTTATCTTTTCGATATATTTGTCATATATATCAATCTATAAACACATTGTTATCAAGGAATCATTTGGAAAAGTTTGTAGCTTTTTTTTCTTTATAAAGTTAGGATATCTTGAATCTCTTTGGTTTCATAGATTTAATAATTTTGTTCTCTCTGAAAAGCATAAAAAATTTGGTTATATCACATTTAATATAAATACCACAAAATTTTTTATACTGTCTTATTTCTAAAAGAAAATAAGCCACTAAGAACTTTTCAAAATTCAAAGAAGAAATAAAAATTCACTCAAATTAAACATTTTAAAAATCTTCAAGTTCTGTTATATAGCATTCGATTAATCCACAATATTATTTTTTCCAGTTATTAACTAAAAAGCGAGATTTCACATCTTCTTTTTATTATTTTAGGATCTTTATTATCATCACTTTCTCTATATTAATTTTTTAAATGCATCAATTGCAAATGATATTTTAAAACGTAAGAATTTTCGACTTTTATTTTCCTTTTTTTTAAATTTAGTTCAACAAAAACTCAGTTGCCCAATGACTATTTAAAAATAGAACTGCATTTTGAGGTTTCATAAATTCAAACGAAAATCACATCATGTTCTCATATGATAATAATAATGAACTAATTAAAGAGAAAATGAATGTAATTCTTACAGAGAAAAAATGAATAAATTAAAAGAATTGTTTCAAATCGTTTGCTGTTACCTAAATGATAAAACGTTAAAAATACAAGTTTAAATGAATAAAAACGCCCTAATTAACAAACAAAAAAGATTTTCTTCTTAAATTTATCCATTATACATAAAATAAAACATTTTGGTTGAATAAATAAAATCTCATCGATAAATTTAATATCAGCATTAAATTTCAATCACTTGTACTTTATTTAAAAAACATATTTATTTTACGAATAAAGAATTAAATAAAAACTTTCTTTTAAGAATTCATTTTAAGTTATCTCCACGTAAATAGATTTTAAGTAATTCTATATTAACTTTAATGCATTTTTACACTAATTATTGCAAAATTTCAGATAATTTATTATATAATTAATCTTTTTGATTCCATGAAAATTAATCTTCTTCAAAAGTAATTTTAGAGACAGACGGTTCTGCGCAATAAGCATTTTTATCATTTTACTAATTGAAAAATATATAGATAGCTTACAAAGCAAAAATATTATGCTCTTAATATTTTTAAACTGCCAAATAAATATATATATTGAATTTCATATAATCTTTTTTTTTTAAATTTACCTTAATTGGAAAGTAAAGGCTTTGTAAAATTAGTACTGAAAACATTATTTTAAAAATATAAAATTAAAAGAATTCGTAAACACCTTTTTTTAGAAATTGGTAATAAAATATGCCGTTATTTGTTTACGTGAAATCTCTTCTGTAAGATAGTGGATTTCAAGCTTTAAAAGACAAACTGGTGATCAAAAATTAGCATCGATGGATATAATAATCTAAAAAAAAATTAAAAAAAATAGTGACATATCTGGTTAATTCAGAATATGCGAAGATATTGTTACGGATTTTCTGTACTAATCCGTCGGGTTCTTTTTTTCCTTTGTATAGTGGGTGTGTATGGTGTTAGAGAACTGTTGCGTCAAGTGAGTCTGACGACTTTGGTTGCGGGTAGATGGCGCTACGATAGTTGCATGAAGGTTGAAGGTTCATTGTTCGAGGTCACCATTGTAAGAAATGAAATGGACTCGGAATAGAGCCCGAGACTTTTGGGTAAGAAGCCTAGTAACTTAACCACAGGACAAAAGCCAGATAACATCAATTGCTCATTTCCTTTATGTTTTCTGGCTTATTAAGATATTGCCGCAGAAGAAATCACGTCCGGGTCACCATTGAAGAGGATTGATCAATCCATGATTTAAATTTCTTTATGTGGCTCCATGTTGATGTTACGGAAGCAATCCCAGTCTCTGTATATCAAAAATATATTTATTTCGAACAACATCCCACACTTGTCGCTGGGTAGCTCACTCTGCAAGTAAGCATAGGCGTTTTTTTCTCCGAAAAAGAAGGATCGCTACAGATTCTTAAACATGAGAATGTTACCATCAATACCTAAAGATAATAATGTAAAATGATTTAATGAATAGCATCTCAAATAAAACACAATAAATTAAGAATTTTGCAACAAAAACATGATAACTTTATTTACAAAATAAATTATATAATGCTAAAAATTATTAGAAATGAAAATGAAATACTAAATTTATAAAATAGAAAAAAACCATATCTTGAAGAAGAAATAATAATAATAATTGTATAAAAAGAGAATAAAATTTGATATAAACTCTGACTTACAGACTACAAATTATATTTCAAATTCATTTAGTTCCATATGAATATGCTTTAAGTACTTGAAAAGTAGAATGTACTTAATAAATTAAAATTATCCTAATCCCTACCTTGTATTTAATAATCTTTTTTTTACAACATTATTGTTATTTTTTTATATTTTGTAACATTCCAAACATTTTTAAAGAGAAAATTAAAAATCAGAAAATCTGTAAACAGTTTATTTCCCCATTTTGGAAAAATCGTAAAGTTCGAAATTCTTTTATCATCTATACTTATAATAAAACTCAATGTGTGTGTGTGTTGGCGCTCTACAGGCCAGGCCGTTGGACCTACAGCTATCAAATTTGGTACATGTATACCTTGGAGGTCGGAAATGTGCACCCCTGAGCCCTTTTTTCGAATTTTTTATTAGAATTTGAATTAATTAAAATTTGAGTGAAATTTCAACGTTTTTCCACTATAACTTCCAAAAATATTATCGGACAAACATGATTTTTACATCAACTTGAAGATAAAACAATTAGCTTTCTAATGGTATCAGTGTTTTAATGTATAACTTAAGCCTCTATTTTTAACGAGTTTTTTTAGCTTGTGACTGGATAAAATAAAATAAAACAATGCCGGAAGTTCAAATAAAAAAACAACATCTATCATCACAAATCAAATCTACAGAAATGCAACTTTCAGCACGTGACTGGATAAAAAAATAAAATAAATATAAAATGTGATATTTTCCACAAAAACAAATGCAAAGGAAAGGTTTTTATAATCGTTTGCAATATCTAAATAATTAATTCAACAAATCTTCTTTATTTATTGTAAACCTGATTGAACTTAGACAGGATATGCATTGAAATTCCGATTTAATGGCATATTTCTATAATTGTTTGCAATATCTGTATCATTAAATCAATATTTTTCCCCTTTTTTACTTCCTTAAAAAACATATTTAATATTTTGGCAACATTACTGAAAAAACATTTTTAATATTTTGGAAGCATAACCAATAGTTAAAACTGACTTTTATAAAATTAAAGAATATTGTTAAGAAAACGTGTTTTTTTAGAATTTTCCGTCCATCATCTTCAAGAAAATTTTGATTTCAGGCCAATCAATGCCCGGAATTACTTCAAGGCTAATGAATATGTGATTTAATTGAAAATTTTAGAACGCATTATTCACGGCGAACCAGCTGGCCGCCAAAAGAGGCTATTTAAAAATAAATGTATTTTCAGACGATTTTATAAAATCAAAATTTTATATTACAAGATGTTTTTTTTATAAATTTTAAAATTAAATCAAGTTTCTTGTTTACGCATATATGAAATGAATATTTTGATCTTAATTTTTTTCACTAGTATTTCTTTCATCATTTTCAATCTTTTCATATCGAAATTTTCTCCTCTAATATACACTTCTCAAATTTAAGAATCCAAGCAATTTTGCAATTTAAAAGAAATAAAAGTTTCAAAATACTTTGAAACTCAAATATATTAGAGGAAAACATACATATAACTATTATTGCTATTCATATACTTTGAGAAGTATAAAAGTCCACAAACCATTGTGAAATATTGTTCCAAACTTCAATGCACACAGTACAAGTCCTATAATATAAAAGCTATATAATACAGATTTCAACACTTCTGTAGCAAAACTAATCTCGATGATATCTATATGTTTTCAAATATCTACTTCTGCAACTCAAATAATTCTAAAATGTGTGATAATTAATAATTCTATGATGAATGAAATGGATGAATGAGGAATCATAAATCAAAGAAAGTTTCTGAAAAGAGAAGTTGCGGTCGAAATTCTTAGAAAATAACGCATGAGTTGCGGAGATAATTTATTTCCAATTTCTATTGGAATTCACGCAAGCAAAAGTTCCATATAATGATCTCCATTATATGGTATGCGAAAGTATGCGAAAAAGATCTCCATTATTGAAAGTATGCGAAATCTTGATGTTTTGTTGAATTTTTGAGCTGAAGGCAGATTTGTGTGGGAATTTCTAATCGAAGTGTGGATTTATCCTTTATTTGTCAACTTAATTGAAATAGTTTTGAAAAACTGAGATAATTTTTTTATATACATATATATTTTTTGTTATATGATTCAACAGTTTTGAAAATGAAAAATCAAAAGCAATTATTATATTTTTCATAAAGCATATTTAGTTGATTTCCTTTAACAGAAAACATGAGAAATTTTCAGAAATTAATTCGATTTATTCTGGGAGCATTGAATATTAAATTTTATGAATTCTCTTATTAAGAAATTTAATTCATGTTAAAATAAGAAAAATATTGTTTCTCTTTATTTCCAATTTATTGGGTTGTTCGGAAAGTCATTTCGTTTTTTTTTTTTGTCAAAATGAAAAGAAATTTTCGTTTAATGAATAAATTATTTATTAAATTATAAAATTGCCATTCTGGTCTAATACCTTTTGCCATATTTTTGGTAGTAACATGATTACACACTCATAAAAGTTTTGGTCTTTGCTGTAAAAAAAACTAATCGAGGTGGTTTTTGGCCTCCTCATTTGAAGGAAAAATTTTGCAAATCAGTTCTGGTACTGATGTACTGTTAACACATCTTTTCCACACATATTGGCTAATTTATTTCTGGCTTGACAGCATTTTTACCTTTTATATAGCAAAAAAGAAAAAAATGACGAAAATGCTGTTTATAGCTCTCCATATTTAAAAGGGCACCATCCAAAAACTACTGCGAAATATCAGCTGCACTTTTTCACACTCAAGCCTTGCTATATCAGCTCTTAAAACATAAAATGATTTTGCGGTTTAAGTATGAAATTGGGTGCGAAAAATACAATTAAATCCTCTGTCGGGAAAAAAAGAAATTACTTTCCGAACAACCTAATATATTGGAATTTCAGGCAAGCAAAAATTTCATAGATGAGCATAATTGTTTATTTATGTGTTATTATTGTTATTATTGTTAGTTATTAGTGTTGTTATTGTTTATTTATAAGTGTTATTATTGTTCATTTATTAGTGTTATTATTGTTTATTTATTTAAAAATTAATTTATGTTAAAATTTGAAAAATATTGTTTTTCTTTATTTCCAATTTCTACTGGAATTTCTTAGATGTGTTGTTATTGTTTATTTATTAGTGTTATTATTGTTTATTTATTTAAAAAAATTAATTCATTTTAAAATTCGAAAAATATTGTTTTCTTTATTTCCAACTTCTATTGGAATTCAATCAAGTAAAAGTTCCGTATTAAGGAGTTGCGTTCACCTGATTTCGAAAATACGCGAAATCTTGCTGCTTTGTTGAATTTTTGAGCTGAAGGCAGATTTGTGTGGAAAATTCTAATCGAAGTGTGAACTTATCATTTATTTGCCAATTTAATTGAAATAGTTTTAAAAAAATGGAGTTTTTTTTTTCAAATACATATATCTTTTTTATTATATGATTCAACAGTTTTGAAAATGAAAAATCAAAAGCAATGATTATATTTTTAGTAAAGAATATTTAGTTGATTTTCTTAAAAAGAAATTTTGTTTTCAGAAGTTAATTCTATTTATTCTGGGACTAATGAATATTGATTATTATGAATTCTTTTTTTAATTTTTAAGAAATTTATTTCATATTAAAATACGAAAAATTTTGTTTTTCCTTATTTCCAATTTCTATTGGAGTTTCAGGCAAGAAAATGTTTCAAACATGTGTTGTTATTGTTTATTTATTATTGTTATTATGGTTTATTTATTTTTAAGAAATTTAATTAATGTTAAAATATGAAAAATATTATTTCTCTTTATTTCCAATTTCTATTGGAATTTCAGGCAAGAAAAAGTTTCATAGATGTTCTGTTATTGTTTATATATTATTGTTATTATGGTTTATTTATTTTTGAGAAATTTAATTCATGTTAAAATATGAAAAATATTTTTTTTGCCTTTATTTCCGATTTCTATTGGAATTTCAGGCAAGCGAAAGTTCCATATAATGGATATGTGTTCCCTTGATTTCGAAAATATGCGAAATCTTGCTGTTTTGTTGAATTTTTGAGCTGAAGACAGATCTGTGTGGTAATTTCTAATCGAAGCGTGGATTTATTATTTATTTGCCAACTTGATTGAAATAGTTTTGAAAAAGTTTTTTTTCTTTTTTTTGGTTTTCAAATATATATTTTTGTTTTATGATTCAACAGTTTTGGAAAAGAAAAATCAAAAGCAATTATTATATTTTTAGTAAAGCATATTTAGTCGATTTTCTTAAAAAAAAAACCAATGAAATTTTGTTTTCAGAAAATAATTTGATTTATTCTGGGAGTATTGAATATTTATTTTTGTGAATTCTTTATTTATTTTTAAGAAATTTAATTGATGTTAAAATAGGAAAAACATTGCTTCTTTTTTTCAATTTTTATTGGTTTTTCAGGCAAGCAAAAGTTTGATATAATGATGTGTTCCCCCGATTTCGAAAATATGTGAAATCTTGCTGCTTTGTTGAATTTTTGAGCTGAAGGCAGATTTAGAGTCGTCATGTGTGTGAGAAATTCAAATCGGAGTGTGTATTTATCATTTCTTTGTCAACTTAATTGTTTTGAATTGAGATTTTTTTTTCAAATATATATCTATTTTTAGTTATATGATTTAACAATTTTGAAAATGAAATATCAAAAGCGGCTATTATATTTTTAGTAAGGCATATTTAGTTAATTTCATTAAAAAGAAAAATTTATTGATTCTTTTTACAGAAATTAGTTTGAATTATTCTGGAGCTACTGAATATTGTGAATTCTTTATTTATTTTTAAGAAATTTAATTCATGATAAAAGACGAAAAATATTGTTTTTCTTTAGGCACATCGACAAATGGATGATTGTGATATTGTTTCTGTGCATGTTAACAATCAACTGAGAAAACTAAGCACTACCATACTTGGCACAAAGTATGCTTCTGAAACAATTAGTGCACGCATTTTGACCATCGATAAAAAAATTTAACTAATTAAAACCAGGTTACATTTTAAATTTTTTACCATATATATATTTTTATTATAAGAGGTGCCAAATAAAAAGGTACAAAACATCGGAACAGCTTAGCCGTTAATATATCTGCGTAAATAACTAAGCAATCTAGTCATCTAGGGATACGATTGAAGTTCATGATGTAGATCGGAGCATGAGTATAGCCCGCATGCTAAGGAGATAACTTTGGCTCTTATAAAGAGCGCCTACTACTTCTTGAATTCCTGGAGAACAGGAGAACCATGAACTCCAATGTGTACAGTGAGACACGCCGAAGACTACGCATGTCCACCAAGAATAAAAGGCCGAGACTACTCAAGGAGGATATGGCTCTGCTCCATGAAAACACGTGTTCACTCTTCTCTAGGGTCATATACGTGGAACCGACCAAGTTGAAGTGGGAGCATATGCCCTACAACCCGCCCTTTTGAAATAGTTAATAACTATGTTCATTTAAGATTTTAGTATTTATGCAGACTTTTCAAGCGTATTTCTCTCTTCACACTCTCATACACTCATGTGTTTGATTATGATTATTTGCAATACAATATCACTAAATATCCCACGACTTTAATAGATTTTCCTTAATCATTGGTCTGCAATGTCATTTACTAATCCATAAATATACATATTAGAAAGAATGGGTGAGTTTTCTCCAATCCTATTCAACTGTGTCCACCTGTTAATGCCCTCCTTTGTTAAAAGATTTCGGATTGCTAGGTGAGAGATCTACTTATCACCGAAAGGTCCTTGCATCTGTTCATCAGGATTTCAGGTGAAAGATTACATGCTTGGTTCAGGATTTAGGCTTAAACTATCTAGCCTTCAAAGAAAAGGAGTGTTCACATCTGAATTCCAAATGACCCTATTTGTGAAGGGACTATCAGTGACAAGTGTTCCAGAGTGGTCAGTTGCTAGGACGCATCAATGATGGGCATTTCACACAATAGGTTAGATGCACAAACGAAGGAAATCTTTATTGAACGATTGGTCGATGAAGAGCTCAGTTGGGCGAATGAGAATGGAGTTTGAAAAGAGATAAAGAGCGGGTCTTGATTTGAAGAGGGGAGAGGCTTTTTGGATTGCGGACTGATGTAATATGCTCCTCCCTGGAGTAGCCGTTCTAACTGACACCTGTAAGAGTCCTTTTGTGTTTTTCTCCAAACTGGTGTAGAACTCTTTCCTCAAACTATCTTCGCAATAAACCTTCTATTTCCGCCTGTTGCATTAATAGTAAATATTTTAACCTGGATTGCAACATATATATATATATATATATATATATATATATATCCATGTATTTTTTTTAACTTTAGCATAAATATTTTTTGTATTTGTATTTCAAGCATAACACTGAATGTAATTTTTGTTTTTACGATGAAATTCAAACAAACTAATTACATTGTTTCATCAAACTATACAATGATGTATTTTTGCCAATGATGGAATTAAGGTTTAAAAAATCATATATTTTAATAGTAACTTCGAAGTCCTATTTTCATTTTTTTTTGAATAAAATCGATCAAGAAATATTTTAGTAAAAATACGTGATACTGTTTTTGTGATAAAATTCAAACTAATGCCTTTTTTCCATGAAACTACTCAGTATTTTTTTTTTTTGCCAATAAAGGAATTAAAGTTACAATAATTTTTTATGTTTGGATATTAGCTTTGAAATCTTAATGCTTTTTCTTTTTTCTTTTTTAGAATATGGCCTTTTTAATTTGCATTTCCAGTAGTTTGAAGAACTCTGACTAATGCACATTGAGAGTAAATTAAATATAATGCTGCTTTTGTTCTTAATGATAAAACTCAATTAATTTTTATTGTTCTGCCGCAGGATTTAGTGATTTGTTTTTGTCAATGATGGAATTATGATAAAAATTAATATCTTTATATATTAAGCACAAAGTCATATTTTCCTTTATTTTTTTAGAATATAATATTTTTCAATTTTGTATTTGCAGTAATTTGAAATAAATTCATTATGTATATTTCAATTAAAACGTAAAATTGTTTTTTTCTTTTTCTAATTCTCCTATTCAATCACACTATTCAGCAATGTATTTTTGAAAGTGAGAAAATTAAGGCAAAAAATACCTTTGGGCATTAAATTCAAAATCTTGTTTTCACTTTTTTTTATTTTTTAGGCCAAGTTGCTTTTTTATTTAATTAAAGAAAACTGATTAATGTATTAGTAAAAAGTATTTAAATATGTAATGTGGTTTTCGTATTTATATTCCATTACAAACTATTTTCATTGTTCCATCAAGCTTTTCATTTATGCGGTATTGGCAATGATGGAATTAGTAAAAAAATTCATGTATTTGGTAAAGTAAAAAAATCATTTCGTTTCATTTCCATTACTTTTTGCTACTTTTTTGAATATGTGCTCTATAATTTGCACTTCCAATAATTTGATAAAAATTGCTTAATATATGTTTTAGTAAAAATATGTAATACTGTTTTTGATTTTATGATGAAACTCAAACTATTTTCTTTGTTGGAACACAGAAAATACTTTGAGTTTAATTTAAACTAATCAAATTAAAAGGCTGAGCTCTTTTGTCAACTTTGAATTTGATTTTCAAAATGACTGATATCTTTTGGTATTATCTTCGTAGCCAGATTTTATATCATTCTTTTATTTTGTAGAATATGCCTTTTTAAAACTTCTTTGATCAGTAATTTGACCAAAACTGACTAATGTATATTTCAGTAAAAATAATTTAATGCTGTTTTTGTTTTTATGATGAAATTCAGACTATTTTCATTGTTCCATCAATCTAGTAGGTTCCATCAATCTAAAAATTCAGTAGTAAGTTTTTGACAGTGATGGGATAAATATTTAAAAAAATCATATCTTTAGATATCATCTTCAAAATCCTATTCTCATTTTTTTGAATAGGTTCATTTTAACTTACATTTTTGGTAGTTTGAATAAAACTGATTAATGTATATTTTAGTAAAAACATGTAAGCCTGTTTTTGTTTTTATAATAAAATTGAAACTAATCTCATTGTTCCATGAAACTATTCAGTAATACTATTTCACCAATAATAGAATGAAAGTTTTAAAAATTCCTATTTTTTAATATTAGCTTCGAAGATTTATTTCCTTTTTTGATTATTTAGAATATTGTCTTTTCCTTTTGTATTTTCAGCAAATTGAAGAAAACTGATTAATATATATTTTAGTTGAATATGCTGCTTTTATTTTCACGATGAAAACAAACCATTTTCATTGTTCCATCAAACTGCACAGTAATGCGTTATTGCTAATGATGGAATAAAAGTGAAAAAACTCATAACTTTGGACAATAACTTCGAATCTTATTTTCATTTTTTTTAACTTTTTACAAAATGCCCTTTTTAATTTGCATTTCCAGGATATTGAAGAAAACTGTTAAATGTTGTAAAAATTAGAAATGATTTTTTTTTGTTATTATGATGAAATGTAAACTATTTTTATTGAGTCAAAATATCCAATAAAGCGTTTTTGACAATGATGGAATTGAAGTAAAAAAAATTCATATCTTTCAATATTAACTTCGAAGTCTGAATTTCATTTTTTTTTCTTTTTTAGAATATGTTTTTTTTTAAATTTGCATTTCTAGTAATTTGAAGCAAACTGATTAATGCATATTTTAGTGAAAACCTGCAATGCTGTTCATTTTTTTACGATTAAATCCAAATTTTTTTTATTTGTTCCATTAAACTATTAAGTAGCGCTCTTTTGTCAAAGTTGCAATTAATCTTTCCATATAAATGATATGTTTATATATTATATTCTAAGACTGATTTTAACTTCCCCTAATATTTTGTGAAACATACCTTTCTTTAAATTTTCGCTTTCAGTTATTTAAAATGAACTGTTCCATAAAAACATTTCGTCATCGAATAATGAGCTAAAAGGGAAAATAATTGAATTTAATAATAATTAAGACAGAAAAAATAATTTTCCGAGAAGAAATTTCATACATTCTTAGAGATTATTAAGATTTGGATAGAGGTAAAATTTATTCGAAACACAGGATTTCCTTAATTATTGGTTAATTTTATGAGTTATCAGCTTACAATGTAAATTATTCGCACATGAAATTAATATTGTTTTCTGTTACTGAAATGATAATTTAAAAGAAATCGAATTTACAAAGTAATTTTATCAGGTTATTCATTAATATATTGAGTGTTTTCTTTTACATGATTGTAAACACAATTCATTCAAAAATTTTTATGTTAAATTAAATTGAGGTGAAACAGAGATTTTCCTACTAAAGGTTGTAGAAAAAATTTATCTTTGAAAAATTGTCTTATTAAATTATCTAAAAAATCTAATAAAAGCGCTATGCTTTTAGTGTTATCTATTTAATAAAAGTGCTATACCCGAGAAAGCTTAACATGTTTATGTTGCTCACAATTTTGTAGTTACAATATATTTAACTTTAACATGAAATTAGCTCTTTTATTAAATTTATCCTGCCATTCTTTTCTC
>JAPMOQ010032411.1:26898-41815 GCA_026543055.1 Argiope trifasciata | reverse complement strand
GAAAATAGTATGTAAGAAAAATAATATACAATATATAAGAAAATATATGGAAACATACAAGAAAATAGTATGTAAGAAAAATAATATACGATATACAAGAAAATCTCTTATTCAAAATTTCAAATTCTTCACATTTTCTTACAAGTCGCTTTGAATCCAAAATGCATTGTGTAAGCCAAAGCTCACGACATAGAGCATGTTCAACTAGTTATTTTTTTTTAAATTTTAAATACAATATTTAAAGAAAAATTATTCTGAAAATTTTCAAATTCATCATGTTTTTTCTGTCTTTCTTTCATGATAACATAGTCACAACCACTATATAAATGTCATCACCTATGTCACCATAAATGTTTGCCTAATTCCATGCATTTGCGCAAAGCTTTCATTCTTAAAAGATATTGCTCATCTTTTTGGGAAGTTCACATCCGTTACAGCATTTCTTGATGTTGAATGGCTCAAGACATTTGAAGTCATAGCTCCTTTCATAAGTCATAGCTCCTATGAAGTCATAGTCATAGAGTTGCCTAAATGCAACTCTACACTTTGATATATGCACTGCTATTTGAAATACTGATATATATTCACTTATATTGATTTTTTTCCAAGCTAATTGACAACCAAAATAGATTCCGTCAAAGTTTCAAATTCTTCATATTTCTTCCTCCCTTTCTTGATCACGTCAATATTGCAATATAAAGGTCAACATTCGAACCATCATATGCTTTTGTTTCGCTACTGACTTTCTCCAGTTTTATAGAAATAATTAACTTTTACTCTCTTCTAGACTCTCAAATTTTTCTCAACATTTATTTTCTTACTTGATTCTGTGAGATCTCTACAAACGTCGGAATCCATATCATCGTGTAAGTTTGCATTGCATTTTCAACATATAACCAAATAGTGTGCGTTCAGATTCAAACTATTCCTCCTTTTTTGTTGGCTACATGGCGTCGTAATGGCATTACAAACGTCATTATCCGTATCATCCTGCACAAACATGATGTATGTCAAGCTTTTCTCTCTTCAAGAGTCTCAAATTTTTCTCAAAATTTCTTTCTTTACTTGATCGAGTCAAATCTCTAAAAATGTCACAACGTGAATAGCCAGTGATTCTTAATTTTCATCCAATGAGATATTTTCTTTCCACTGCAATTAAAAGTATGTCTGTTATTCGACAGCAGGACAAAACACAGCTATGATCCATGACAACAGGATTTATTAACATTTTTACTTGTAAATATGTATGTGAAATTGATTTTTCAGATACATAAAAACCAAGCAGAGCTCACACGAAGCTAATAACTCTGCGCAAAGTCAGGCCTATGTCAGGAAGATTACGTTAATCCAAAAGGAAAATGTCAAAGTTTTGTATCATAAGAACAACTGTCATGACAGCCATTATTTAAATGCCGACATCAGTTCTTCATAAAATAGGCTTAGCTCTCATTTGCATACAATAATTGGCTTCGTGTGATTTTTGCTTTAAGAAATGGTAGATGATTGAAAGTTAAGTGTCCAATTACTCCCAACTTTGGAACTGGTGGGTTCCCATTACTGAGTTCTGGCGAAGGAAATTAAGCAATTCTATAAAGTAACTACTTAAAAAATAATTGAATTTTTTTTTTAAATTTTAAATCTATTCTCCTCATAACATAATTTTAGCTAGAAGTAGCTTGATGATGCTATGCAAGAATGACCTTGTTGAAAATAAATATTTGAAATAAGAACTAACCTGTGAAAAATACCACACAACTATTTTTTGACATTTCAAAATATATTAGCTTCTTTAATTTAATATGAAAAGATATTTAGTGGTATTTAACTTTTGGGGAAATTCTCAATTTTGTATCCGAAGAGATTCGCTCGTTAACAACAGATATCCACTGGATCCTCACAAAAATGAAAGAAAATAAATCCACTTCTGATCAGTGATTTTTTTACTTCTTCTTTTCTTCATCGACGACAACAGCAGCATGGCGAGGTTGATAAACGATTCTCGAAATTGAGACGCACAGTCCATGTTCCCTTTCCGTTCAATTAATCCGGCAATAAGGATGTGTCCGGCAGTCGGGGGGATGCTCCTCTGTGTGGCGAAGAAAGGAGCTCTTGCCGGACCAGTGGATCTCATCTTTTTTATTCGGCGGCAGTGGTCATTTATGAATTGGACAGATTGACTTGTGGGAAAATAATGGTCCTGGCTGCTTCTGCTTTGTAGTTTCTGATGGCAAGAGCTGGAGCGTTTTTGTATAGAAATGTTTATCTTAATATTGCGGTTTCTTTTTTCATAAATCTACTTCTGATGGAAAGATCTAACGCATTTTCAACAGAAATGTTTAACTTAAAATTGTGATTTCTTTTTCCATAAATCTGCTTTGTTATTTCTGCCGGCAAGAGCTGAAGGTTTTTTATAGAAATTTTTAAGCGATCTCTCTTTTCATAAATTTGCTTTGTTATTTCTGCCGGCAAGAGCTGAAGGGTTTTTATACAAATTTTTATGCGATCTCTCTTTTCATAAATCTGCTTAGTAATTTCTGCCGGCAAGAGCTGAAGAATTTTTATAGAAATTTTTATGTGATCTCTCTTTTTATAAATCTGCTTAGTAATTTCTGATAGCATGAGCTGGAGTGTTTTTTATAGAAATATTTATTATAAAATTGAGATTTCTCTTTTCCTAAATCTGCTTTGTATTTTCTGATGGATAGGGCTGGGCTGTTTTTTATAGAAATATTTATTTAATTTCTCTTTCCATAAATCTACTTTGTTATTTCTGACGGCAAGAGCTAAAGTATTTTTATAGAAATTTTTATGCGATTTCTCTTTTCATAAATCTGCTTTGCAATTTCTAATGGCAAGAGTTGGAGTGTTTTTTCAGATAAATGTTTATCTTAATTGCGATTATCTTAATCTGCGCTTTCTCTTTTCATAAATCTGCACTGTAATTTCTGATAGAGCTGAAGTGTTTTTCATAGAAATGTTCATCATAAAACTGCGATTTCTCTTTTCATAAATTTTATTTTGTATTTTATTAAAATATAAAATTAAACGTAATTTTTATGACTATAAAAATAAGTTTTAACTGAGTTTTATTTCAAAGATTCTTTTTACAGTTTTGTCATTTTATTAGAGAAACATTCATACAGATTTTCATGGTTTATTTCATGCTATATCGGACATTATATTCTTTAAAATAATTATAAAAGTTAATCACATTTTTGTTAAGTCATAAATTAAAAAAAGTGGTTGACATTGTATCCATTTTTTTCACTTGCTAAGATTCAAATTTATGAGCTCTATCCAACTGAATTTTGCTGAAAATTAGTACAATAATCCGTATTAACAAATTAAATAATAATTGGACCGATTGAATTGTAGGAAAATAATGGTTCTTGTCGTTTCTGCTTTGAAGTTTCTGATGGAAAGGGTTAAAGAGTTTTTCATTAGAAATGTTTATCGTAAAATTGCAATTTCTCTTTTCATAAATTAGATTTTATATTTTATTACAACATTAAAAGCATTTGATATTATTCTAAAAAATAAGTTATAATTAAATTTTATTTAGAATTTTTTTTATTTATTTATTTTTACGATTTTGTCATTTTATTAGAGAAATATCCATCAATATTTTTATCAGGTTAAATCTTGCTATAGCTCTCTCGTTATTTCTTAATTCTTTTTTTAAAAGTTAATCTTTTTGTTATTAATCAATGAATTTTTTTTTATTGCATTCATATTTCAACTTGCTAAGATTCAAGTATGTGAATTTCATCCAAATGAATAAATTAAAAAGTAATTTTTTAAGATAATAAAAAATAGGTATTAACAAATTAAATACGAATTGAATGGGTTTTGTGATAAAATAATGGCTCTGGTTGATGATTTATGACTTCTCCCTTGTAATTTCTGATTTCAAGCATTTATCATAAAGATACTATTTCTCTTTTCATAAATTAGAATTTGAGTTTTATTAAATACTAGCCGCCTTTGGCGACCAGCTGGTTCGCCATGAGCAATTCGTTCTAATATTTTCAATTAAATCACATATTCATTAGCCTTGAAGTAATTCCAGGCATGTATTGGCCTGAAATTAATATTTTCTTTAAGATGATGGACGGAAAGTTCTAAAAGTACACCTTTTCCAAATAATATTCTTTAATTTTATAAATCAGTCAGTTTTAACCATCGGTTATGCTTCCAAAATATTAAAAAATACTTTTTCGATGATGTTGCCAAAATATTAAATATGTTTTTTAAAGAAAGCGAGAAAGGGAAAAAAGTATTTATCATATAGATATTACAAACGATTACATAAATATGCCATTAAGTCGGGATTTCAATGCATATCCTGTCTAAATTCAATCAGGTTTACTGCAAATAAAGATGATTTATTGAGTTAATGATATAGATATTGCAAACAATTGTAGGAACCTTTGCTTTGCATTTATTTTTTAAAGAAAATATCACATTTTATATTTCTTTTATTTTATCCAGTCACGTGCTGAAAGTTGCATTTCTTTAGATTTATTTTGCGATGATAATTTTTTTTTATTTGATCTTCCGGCATTCTTTTATTTTATCCAGTCACGTGCTAAAAAAACATGGTTAAATTATTTCTTTAAAAATACTTTAAAAATAGAAGCTTGAGTTATACATTAAAACACTGATACCATTAAAAGGCTAATTTTTTAATCTTTAAATTGATGTAAAAATCATGTTTATGTGATCATATTTTCTGAAGTTATAGCGGAAAAACGTCGAAATTTCGCTTAAATTTTAGTTAATTCAAATTCTAATTAAAAATTCGAAAAAAGGGCTCCGAGGTGCACATTCCGGACCTCCAAGGTATACATGTACCAAATTTGGTATCTGTAGGTGAAACGGTCAGGCCTGTAGAGCGCCAACACACACACACACGCACGCACGCACACACATACACACACACATTGAGCTTTATTATAAGTATAGAGTAAGCACATTTTTATGATTCAAATGTTGCAATTTATGTTTTTATAAATTATATTTTGTGTTTTGTTAACACATTAAACATATTTTTATGATTCAAATGATGAGAATTCTCTTATCATATATTAGATTTTGTATTTTGTTAAAATATCAAATGCATTTCTATGATTCTACTGATGCGATTTCTTTTATCATAAATTAGGTTTTGTAAACATACTCAAAAAGTTTCTAGGAATATGAAGATGTGATTTCTCTTATCATAAATTAGATTTTGTGTTATGTTAAAATATCAAACGCATTTCTATGATTCTACTGATGCGATTTCTTTTATCATAAATTAGGTTTTGTAAACATACTCAAAAAGTTTCTAGGAATATGAAGATGTGATTTCTATTATCATAAATTAGATTTTGTATTTTTTAGGAGATTGAACATATTTTATATTTAACTATATTTGCGTATTATTTGAAAAACACAAAGATTTTTTTTTGTTTACAATTGTGTCATTCTGTTCGGGAAATACTTGTAATTTCCTTTACAGGTTGTTTCACGCTGTGTCTTATGTGTTCTCTTATATTAATTTACTAAATATTAACTGCTTCTTCATGCCACAAAAAGTTTTATAATAATGTTATTGTCACATGTATCACCACTTTCAAGTAGCCCAGAATCAAATATATGATTTCTGTTCAAAATAATTTTATCACATAACTTTAAAAAACTATTAACAAACTAAATAGGAACTGGGTAGAATGATTTGTTTGGAAAATAAATAATGGTTCTTTTTGTGGAATTATAAATTCTGATGAAGAGGCTTGATGTGTTTTCTGCATATTAATATTTCATTTAAAGATGGATTTCTCTTTCATAAATTATCTTTTATGCTTTATTAAAACATCAAACATAATTCTATGGTTCTAAAGATGCAATTTCTATTTTCATTTATTCATTTTAAATAACTTTTGAAGTAAAAAATAACTAGAGGGAAGGTCCAGGGTCTTGTTAAATGCTCTTTGATTAAAACTAGAATAAGAAAATCTCATTCACAACTAACCTTATCTCATCCCTATTAATAAACTAACCATACTTTTTTTTATCACCAATGTTAGTAAAATCCAAGGTTATTTCAACAGACATTTTAACGGCATTTGAAATACAAAGAAGGTACTAAAGGAAAGGTACTGAATCTTGAATAAAGCTAGAATAAGAAAACCACATTCACAAGCCCCCTTCATCTATCTCATATTAATCGACTAATCATACTTTCATTCATCAAAGTTATGAATAAAAAGATGGTTGAAGTGAGTAAAATCTTACTTTTATTCATCATAGTGAGTATTGGTTGAAGAGAGTAAACTCCAAGGATATTTCATCAAAGTGAATACTGGTGAAGTGAGTAAAATCATACTTTTATTCATCAAAGGGAATACTGGTGAAGTTAGTAAAACATGCTTTTATTCATCAAAGTGAATATTGATGAAGTTAGTAAGATCATACTTTTATTCATCAAAGTGAATACTGGTGAAGTTAGTAGAAACATACTTTTATTCATCAAAGTGAATATTGGTGAAGTTAGTAAAAACATACTTTTATTCATCAAAGTGAATATTGGTGAAGTTAGTAAGATCATACTTTTATTACACTTATTTTACTTACATTACATACTGAGTATTAGTTGAAGTGAGTAAAATTCAAGGATGTTTCGTTGAAGTGAGTAAAATTAAAGGATATTTCATCAAAATGAGTACTTGTTGAAGTGGATAAAATTCTAGGACATTTCATCAAATTGAGTATTAGTTGAAATGAGTAAAATTCAATGATATTTCATCAAATTAGTAGTATTGAGTATTAGGTGAAGTGAGTAAAATTCAAGGATATTTCATTAAACTAAGCATTGATTGGAGTGAGTAAAATCATACTTTTAATCACAAGTGTCAGTATTGGTTGAAGAGAGTAAAATCCAAGGATATTTCATCAGAATATGTTTGCAACTTGAGAAATTGTATGAAAATTTCAAACAATCCACTAACAAAAGCAGCTTATTTACTTTTAATTCAGCATACTAATATGAACTGACATTAATACAACACAAGTTAAATAGACTGGATCAAATCAAAACTCCTGCCGTGTCTAGAGTTGTCAGATAGAGAACTTTTACAAAAAACAAGAAAAAAAATCCCCATTCGGTGGGATCCCCCCCCCTTCTATTCTTTTTTTTCTTGATGACAATGGCAGGCTTGGCCAGATTGATAAACGATTCTCGAAATTGAGACGCGGATTCTACGCTCCCTTTCCGTTCAATTAATCCGGTCAAAGGTCCGATCATCGGTGGCGTTCCTATCTACAGGAAGAAAAAAAAACATTTGTGGTTGGGTTAGGCTTATTCCTTCTTTTCTGTCTCTCTCTCTATTTCTTTTCAGTGGTGGATGTCACTAAATAACTTGAAAAAATGACTTATGAGGAAATAACAGTGCATTTTTACTTGGTTTCTAATTGCTGGAATTGAGGATTTAAAAAATTGCTTGTATGATCTACGACAATTATTTTCACCAGGTGGCACCATAGAAATGAGGACGTTGTATGGAAATGAGGATCAGTGTATTTGCAATGGTCGCCATTTAACTGATGTTATTTTTAAAACAACACGAAAAAAACCTTGGGATATTGTACTCTTAAATGAGAATGAATTGAAACAGTAACTGTACTTTTTTTATTCACCTTTTTAAATAAATAAGTTTCACTGGTGCACCCTATATTTGTGTTATCTACGACAATTATTTCCAACTGGTGGCAACACAGAAATGAGGAGGATGTATGATGGTTGGTTCTCAACATTCTGTTGGATACAGACTATTCTTATCGATGATGTTCTCAAGGAAAGGGTTGTGTTGAGGACGGGGATGACTCGTATGTCTTCACCTTAGTTCCTGCCAATGAGTCACAGTGGTCATTGATTCCAACTTAATTTAACTCAAGAGCTCTCTCTATTTCTTTTTAATGGTGGATGTCATTAAATAATTTGACTGAATGACTTATGAGGAAATAACAGTGCATTTTTTCTTGATTTCTAACTTCTGGAATTGAGGATTTTTTTTTTTTAATTGTGTTCTCTACGACAATTATTTCCACCAGGTAGCACCAAAGAAAGGAGAACGAGGTATGATGACTGGATCTCAACATTCTGGTGGATACAGATTCTTCTTAACGATAATCTGAGGTACTTCTCAAAAGGAGGGTTGTGTCGTTTGCGGTGATGACTCATGCCTTCACCTTAATCCCAGCCAACGAGTCAAGGTGGTCAGTGATTCAAACTTAATTTAAATTAAACTCTCTCGATTTCTTTTCAGTGGTGGAGGTCATTAAATAATTTGACAGACTGACTTATGAGAAAATAACAGTGTATTTCTGCTTCATTTCTATCTTCTGGAATCGAAGATTTAAAAAGTTATCTGTTGTCCACCATTACCATTACCACCTGTGCTGTCCCTTATTTCCACCAGGTTGCACCACAGAAAGGAGAACGAGTTATGATGGTTGGTTCTGAACATTCTGGTGGATACAGGGTTTTCTTATCGATGGTGGGAGGTACTTCTCAAGGGAAGGGTTGTGTCGTAACTGGAAGGACCCTGAAGTACTCGTCTTAGTTCCCTCCAATACTGTCAAGGCGCTGCAGTCATTCGAACTTAATTTGAATCTTTATAACTAAGCGGGTATAATAGCCAGCGTGGTTATCTAATACAATATAAAATTAAAAGAAAATTCACTTAATAATAGGAATTTAGGAAAAAAAAAGAGTTTTGCTATGTATCTACTACTTAACATTTTTTTCTGAATCTAAATTTCGTCCAAACATAAAAAGATACAATAAGTTTGAATTAAAGGATCATCAAAAATAACAATAAGAATATTGACAATTATACGAGTCAATAAACCTATTATAAAAGTCACATTCTGAAAATTCTCTCTGGATTCTTATTCGCATACTAGACGAATGGACTTTCTAACTTCTATTATTCGCTTCAACCTCATATCCAAACGTGGTATCTTCTTATCCATTCTAAGGAAATGAAAATGCTTTACTCTTTAAAATATCCTTTTTAGTACTATTCAAAGATAAATAATAAAATACCCCAGTAGGATTGGTCTCTCCAAAACTTTCTCGCATACTTAGTAATAAGGATGCCATATCTGAAAATGTTGTTCATGGCATTGACGTACAATAGTTACAAAATAGCTGCCTTTAGAGTGAATTAGGAATTTAAATGCATCTCTCATGTCTCCATGTAGAAAATTTTAAATGATTAATCCTTGGCATGTAGTTGAAACTATCTGAAAATCAAACTTATGCTTGAGACAGGTCTTTCACAACCGATCGAAACAAAATTTTAACACTAAAATACTTTCTTAATCATGGAATGTCACAAGAAGTAGGATATATTTAACCCTTTATTTACCGAATTATGTTGCCATCCATTTTTCAACTTTATTTTTGCACAAGTAGGTTAGTTTTCTTGCCGAATAATTCCAAGGAATCCAAGAAAAAAATACAATTAACAGGAATATCTTGATTAATTAAATATTTCAGATTCCTACTTTTAGGGTATTTTAACTTCATGTTATTTGTGTTACATTATCAGAGTTCTTTAGAATACAATCAGAAAAATAGACATATAGTAAATATTTAAATAACTCCAAAACGAAAACCAAAAAGATGGATGAAATTCAGTTCATATATTTAACGTATATAGAGTAGATAGCTATCATATTTTGAGACAATTACAACTAGTTGGCATGGACGGATTTCAATGGTACTTTTAATTACCGTTAGCAAATAAATGGTTAAGTCGATGCATTTTGTAGATGTCATATTTACATGATTCAACTGAATGACAAATGCCAATCTCTAGTTATAATTGCCTCAAAATATGATAACTATCTACTCTATAGACATTAATTATATGTACCGAATTTCATCCATCTTTTTCTTTTCGTTTTGGAGTTAGCTCGTGTTTGAGCATCCAGAATTCCCGCAAAACATAAGTAGCTCATAATTTTACAGAAATATACAACTTTAGTGTGAAGATTTAATTCGAAATTTTATTCATCTAGCTGGAAACGTTAAAGAGTTATTCTTATCATAGATAGATCAACATTTATTTAAATGTGCTTTTTGACCTCAGGAATATCTAGAGAGTGGTGATTCATAGCAATTTTTTGATAATTACAATACTTCTGTTGTATTACATATACATGAAAGAAGAAAAGATTTTACGTAAAAAATAAATAAATAATATAAATATACAAAGGTGAAATCAAATTTATCTTTGGAAAAAGTCTACATCATATGAAAGTGTATTATTGACATCTAGCCAATATACAAGGAATTTATATACCCTCTTAAGAATATAACTTATCTATAGTTATGAATGATTACACTGACTATTGTCATTGAACAACGGATCAATCTTTTGGAGGCTCTACTAATGAAAAATGTTCTCCCAATTTTAACAGATAGAATTTTGACCAACTAAATATTTCAATAAAGAGCAGAAAAAACTATTAAAAAAAATAATTTTAGCTCATTGAATTATTTTGTATACAATAAGTTTTGAATAAATCTTATATATATATATCTCGATCATATATATATAAAAAGGTATTTGAAATGTACTACCTTTGTTTAATTTCAATGAAAATTCAATATTTTAATACATTCGAAGCTTAGTTATAATTTAATCGAGTAATGCTATAAATTGCTCCTCTATACATACAACGCCATCTGGTAGAAGATTTTAAAACTTCAGTTACAAGAATTCTAACAAATCTAAGCTAATGAATTATAATTTAGGGGGAGAAAATAGTTTTGAAATAAAAAATATGAAAATTATAATCGTTTTATTCCATTAAACACTACAAATTTCATCTGAAATTATTCAAAAATGTGTTTATACGAATTGATTTAAATCTGTCTTCTTTATTCATTTATATTTAGACAATGAATGCATAAATTTGGAATTTATTTATTTAAAAATATTCTTTTTATTAAGTGAATTTTCATTTCAGTATAAAAGATTTAAAACTATTTTTTTGGATAAACTGCTTTATTTTTATAATAAAAACTGCGCATTTTCTGGATCGTTATACCAAGAACAAAAAAAGATTGAGACGCAGGTGGTCTACATACACTTGAAGAAGCTTCATGCTTTGCTTAGCAAATGGAATCTTTTGTGACAACGCCTAACTGCGTGCCTGCAAACGATATTTTTTTTACAACTTAAAAGAAGCATGTTTCGCTATAATATGAATAGTTTCAATTCTTTCAGATAGAGTTTTTATCTTTAAATAATAAGATATATTAAAAAGCGATTTTAAACTGTTTTTAGTATATTTTTATCAATTATTTTCAGCTGTTTAAACTCTTTTGGAATTTTTATCCCGTTATTGTATTACTTTTTTGGTTCTTTTACATATTTTTAATGCTTTGAATTAATTATTAAAGATATTATGGAATTATGCGATGATTTTTTTCTCAGATACGTTACAAAATAGCGCCAGGTGTGAGAAACTAAATTTCAAAATTTAACTGCCAATTAAGCTCTTTAATTTTTATTCTTCTGTAAGCTTATCACAGAGAAAAAATAACAATCGTTATAGCATTCGAAATGGAGATTTTGACTAGTCTCCATGTTTTATATCTCCCTGAATTCTAAGACCATATTTTTTAGGAACCAAATTTTTGCCCTCTTGTCTGTCTACCTGTATGTGACAAGTATTACTGAAAAGCGATTTGAGTTAGAAGATTGAAATTTTGTATGTGGTCCATACACAAAATTTGTAAACTTCAAACAAATTCTGAGTAATTTCTGTTCATTTGAAATTTGTCCGTCAAGGTGTTAATATCAGTTAACACTCTAACTTCAAGAAAATATCTAGAAAGATAATATTCGATATATATATATTCAACCTTTAGATTATACATACCCTTCAAAGTTTGAGCCGAAACCAACGGCATGTTGACTGTCTGTTGGTTCTGTACATTTAACATGTAAACATGATAATTCAAGAACATAACATAACATAACGCCATCTTGCGCCCCCGGTGCCTATAACATTAAGTTATCTAACCGGTTAGAATGGCACAAAATGGAAGGGAAAAAAAGGAAGAAAGAGATAAAAATAAAGAAAGATAGAGACGACAAACCATCCAGGTAGTTCCAGAGAGAATCCCATTGGTGTCGAATCTTACACGACTACATTCAGTTTTTGGGTGAGGTAATAATTACATGGAGGAACAAAAATAAGTTACTATTTTTGAAGTTATATTTTTGGCTGAATATGATTGGCAATTTGGTCTCAGCTATTGTATAATCCTGAAGAAGTCTTGGTATTTATGGATATGGTTTATTATGGAGGGGATCTTGCTGCGTGAATGGGTATTTAATGCAACCCTCCTGTACCATTCTTCCTCAAAACGTCGATCTGGCTTTCTCAGGTGCCATGACAGAGTCAGTAAGCATTCGGTGGCATAATGAATTGGGGATCCTATTTCCCCACAGCTACAGCAAGGAGAGATGGCCAGATGGAATCTGTGCAGGTATGTTGACAATGGACCATGTCCATTGAAGAAAAGGACATCCGCTCTGCTCCAGTTGGTAGCGTAGAGAGAAACTTTCGGTATTTGCTAATTCAAGAACATAATTACTTACATATATCAAATTTGGTATGGGATTTCGTGACTACAAGTGCTTTTTTGTGCCAAAATTTGTTTCAATCACAAAGTTCCAAAAAATAATTACAGATAAATTTGCCAAAGATGACAAGTCATATTCAATAAAATTATTAAAATTACGCTAAAACCTAATTTTTCGTAACTATTAAACGCCTGATTTCTGACATGACATGTTTATTACAGAGTATGAGATAAAGTTTAGTAGAGACCATCGCCATCTTTTCAATTATCTTCTTACGTCTGGTGTACTCAACTACAAAGATTTAAAACCATTAGCATATACGGAAGAAGAAAAACCTTCTCTTGCAAATTTCTTTCTTTTTTTATGAAAGGCAACTTATCATTCATAAGGAACAATAAATACTTTTATTTATAGGATAATATGAGATGAATTATACATATTTTAAATTAAAATATAAAATTAATATTCTTGGGAACTATACAGATGATTAGGAAATAAGAAATATTTTTTATCATCTGTAGGGTTTCTAAAAGTTAATATAACACATATCAAATGCTTTTTAAAAATTTTTAGTCTGAAATTATCACATTTATTATATTTTAATCTATTTATGACATTCTGGGTAATCACTATCTTTGTTTAAACACTTATTGTGTAACTTCGATGTTTTAATTTCTTAAAAAACTATTTTTAACTTAACTATCGTACCTGTGCGAAGTACGGACATTGAATAATGGTATTTTCATATTATTTTTTCATATTCAGAAATGTTAGAATTCAATGCAAATATTGAAAAGCCCACACCTCTAAATTTCTTGAATTCTCAATTGAATCGACGATTCATTCTCAAAATTATGTAATATAATTAGAAGGAAAAAAAATCTCAAAACTGTTATGAAATTTTACATTAAACTATGATAGACAGTAAGTTCTATTATTTAATTAATATCATACTTTTTCTACTTAAATATAGAAATTTATTTTCCAAGTTAAATCCCATGGTGTCATGGTACAAACAAAAGAGTACTATTGGTCTATGTTCTAAATAATAATTATCTTCCGTGTTATTATAACTTCAATTTCTTATTTTTCATGTAAATTACACACAAAGGGTTTTTAAAGTTTTAATCATTAGACGAAAATTTCATGATGAAATGAAGAAAATGGTTTTAAAAAAATGAATACTTGGCCTGAATATATGCAAAATCATATTTTAAACAATTGACTAAATTAATAATAAATGACACGACAAAAATGGTTTAAATATAAGGGGCTGTTCTAATTTAAAAAAAAAAATATTAAAATATTTTTTTTTTCGATGGCATTTTCGAAAGTTATTGCAGAAAAACTCTGAGCGCTTGCTTAAAATTTAATTAGATTTCAGATAAATTTTATCAATCTGGACATTACTAGTTCAAGTATTTAACTATACACCTTTTATTGTTTCGTATCGAATGACGTATACCTAAACAGATTCACTCTCTTTCTTATACACATACCTAAACAGATTATTTTTCTATCACTCACTCAAACACGCATACATAAATGGTTTTTTTGCGATCGCTCTTTATTTCACATATATACACAAACATATTTTCTTTCTTCCTCTCTCACGCACTCATACATAAACTGATTCTCTCTCTCTCTCTCCTCTCTCTAACGCAGGCATACATAAAATTATGCTCTCTATCCCATTCACACAAATATGCATAAACATATTCGCCCTTTCTCCCTCAGGCACACACACATATATAAACATATTCTCTCTGTGCCTCTCACATACACACTTACATAAAAATATTCTCTTTGTCTCGCTCATACATAAACATACATAAGCATAATCTTTCTTTTATTTTCTCACTCACTCACATACAAATAATAAGCATAATCTTTCTTTTATTTTCTCGCTCACTCACATACAAATACATAAGCAGATTCTCTTTATCTATGTCTGTCTAATTCATACACACACATACACATATTCTCTCTTTTTCCTCCCTCTCTCCCCCAAGTAAACAAATTTCCTCTTTTTCTCCCTCCTTCCCGCGCATAAAAATATTTCCTTTTTTTATTCGCTCACATACAAATACATAACCAGATTCTCTTCTTCCTTCTCTGTTTCTCTCTCTCACACGTACATACATAAATAGATTTTTTCTTTTTTCTCTCTTTCTCGCTCACATATAAATACTTAAGCAGATTTCTTTTTCCTTCTCTGTCTCACTTGCATACACGCATACATAAACATATTCTCTCTTTTTTTC
>JAPMOQ010032411.1:3182-16634 GCA_026543055.1 Argiope trifasciata | reverse complement strand
TGTGTGTGTGTGTGTGTGTGTGTGTGTGTGTGTGTGTGTGTGTGTGTGTGTGTGTGT
Organism: Argiope trifasciata; assembly: GCA_026543055.1. Classification (NCBI taxonomy): domain Eukaryota; kingdom Metazoa; phylum Arthropoda; class Arachnida; order Araneae; family Araneidae; genus Argiope; species Argiope trifasciata. The sequence continues at coordinate 16,577 of JAPMOQ010032411.1, read as the reverse complement.
GTGTGTGTGATAAAATCAGAAATTAGTTTTTCCTGTAACTTAGTTTCTCATAATAAAAATCTATATAAAATTATCTTCTAGAAAGAAAAAAAAAGGCATTTTTTAATTCTCCAAGACATATAAAGTCCCAAAATAAGTAAAAATACATAATTTTTAAATAGATCGGTCTACACATAGGGCATCCGGGGAAACTATAAAAATCTGATAACAACGAACGAGTGCCAATCATCAGTAGAACAATCAAAATAAGTAAATAATTAAGTTGTACATAAGTCTCTCTTGGGAGTGATCATCTCCTGTAGAAATTTCAAAACGCTTTGGTTTATTATGATTGTTTATTGATGATTTTGATTTGTATGATTCGTTTTTGTGAACGCAGTGTCTGTGCTTTGTTTTTTTAATTCCTGTTTTAGCGTAGAATAAGTTAACTTGATATTTTTTTGGATCTGCTGAATTTTTCACTCGATAACCCGTAAAAAGATATTATGATCAAAAAATTCATGCTTTCATCTATACTTATAATAAAGCTCAATGTGTGTGTGTGTGTGTTGGCGCTCTACAGACCAGACCATTGGACCTACAGCTACCAAATTTGGTACATGTATACCTATGAGCGTAGGAATGTGCACCTAGGAGCCCTTTTTTCGAATTTTTTATTAGAATTTGAATTAATTAAAATTTAAGCGAAATTTCGACGATTTTCCGCTATAACTTCCGAAAATATTATCGCACAAACATGATTTTTTTATCAATTTAAAGATTAAAAAATTAGCTTTCTAATGGCATCTTTGTTTTAATGTATAACTTAAACTTCTATTTTTAACGAATTTTTAAAGAAATATTTTAACCATGTTTTAAAACAATATATTTCGGACAAAACAATAAAATTTAATCTGCACGAGCACGTCAAGGGGGAAAAATTAGGTTTTATCAGCATGTTGCCATCCTGTTGACGGAAGTTCAAACTAAAAAAAAACAATTATCATTACAAATTAAATCTAAAGAAATGCAACTTTTAGCACGTGACTGGATAAAATAAAAGAAATATAATAGGTGACATTTCCTAAAATAAATAATGAACGAGCAAAGGAAAAAAATAGCTTTTATTAAACTGTTGAAATCATACTGACAGAATAAAAAAATAATTTTATTTTGCAGTCAAATTAAAAAATAAATTAACTATGACTGCAAAATAAAAAAAAATGTAATATTCACCAGGTGATTGGATGAAATTAAATAAATATTAAATGTTATGTTTTCTAAAAAAGAAATACAAGACAAAGGTTTCTATGATCGTTTGCAACATCTATATCATTAATTTAGTGAATCAGTGTTACGTGACTTTCGAAGTTTAAGTATATCTGGCAGAGAAATTATAAAGAGAGCAAGGCACATAAGTATTTAATTGAAAATCTTAGATCCCATTACTCTTGGCGAACCAGCTGATCGCCAAAGGCGTCTAGTATATAATAAAGCTGCTTGGTCCTTTATTTAGGAAGCTGGAATTTTCATACTCGAATTCGAGAAAAGATGCGTGATATATGTAATCATATTTTCATATCGAATTAATCGTCTTGGTCATTTATTGAGCCAACTTTCATTCTGTAGCCCGTGAAAAGATTCTATAACGAAAATATTCATGCTTTCATATACAATAAAAGGGTTTGGTAATTTATTGAGCCTTCTGGAATTTCTATTCTATAAATCGTAAAAAAATCCGTGATCCATATAATCATGTTTCCGTATAGAATAAAGCAGCTTAGTCATTTGTTAAGGGTCCTGGAATTTTTCATTCTAGAATCCGAGAAAAGATCATTGATCGTTATATTCATGTTTTCTTATACAATAAACCAACTTAGTGACCTATTGAACCTACTGTAATTTTCATTGACCTTGCTTATAACCAGCAAAAAAAGATCCTTGATCCATTTGTTCATGTTTTCTTACAGAATAAAACGGTTTGGTAATTTATTGAGTCTGCTGGAATGTCCATTATACATAGGGTTATAAGATCCATGAACCCTATATTCATGTTTTCAAATAGAATAAAATGGCTTGATCAATTTATTGAGTTCACTGGAATTTTTACTATACAACCCTCAAAAAGATTCTTCATCAACATGAAATTTTGGCTTATATGAATCGCAATTGAGATAATTTTTTAAATCATGTAACCAAGAGATCATATGATTAAATAACATCACTAGTTATTATATTAAAGTGTTCTCAAAAATGCATTTGAAAACTAATTTTCTGACCAAAACTGAACAAGCAAATAATACTTTAACCGAGGCAATTACTACTTAATCTGGGAAAACTAAGATTTTCAGATCAAACAACAAACATCAACAGATAGATAATTTTTATCACTATCGCAAATTAAACGTCTTCCAGCAATGTGCAATAAATTTCTAGCCATACAAAAAAAGCACACAGAGATCCATGCTCCAAACACCAACAAATCGATGTCTGCAATGCTCTGAACCCAACTCCGAAAGCAATTTTTCCTTTCACATATGAAGACTAAATACTTTTATTTACTTCCACTCACGGTAAAAGCGTCCAATAAAAAAGGAAAACGAAGGCTTTCACCTTTCCGACACCTGCAAATAACAGAGAATCCCCCCGTTGGGCGTAAAACACATCAAAACAAAAGACGCAACAAAGGCGTTTTCTTTTGCGTTCCACGTACCATTCGATTTTACTCAACCCTGATCCTTTGGAAGCTTTCAAAGAACGGGCGGCCCCTACATTAGCGTGAATCACAGATGACTCCCGTGTCATTAAAGGGGGTAGTCGTCTGCCATAGGTAAGCAGAACAACCCCTTTAAATGTCTTCGATTCAAAAATGCATTTCTTCCATTTACTGCTTCTGCGGGGGGGGGGGGGGGGGGGGAACTTTTTAAAATCCCCGGGGGGGGGGGTGGGGGGGGGGGGGGCCTGCTGCTAAAAGCATCTTTGGTATCAAAAGCGCAAACAATCGTAGGAGGGTGTTCGAAAAAAGGAATCTAAAAATGAGAAAGAGTGTGTATAGAAATGGTGAGGATTTTTGCAGGAAGAGTGACGAGGGAGAGCTTTTGGTAAATGTTTTTGATGTGTTTTTGACGGGGGTAGGGCTGAGGGAGGTGGTGTGAAGAAATCTTTTTATTTTACTTTTTTAGATTTAAAATAGGAAATGTTGGAGAAATGTTTTCCAAAAAAGAAATTATATCTTTACTGTAGTTTAAAAAGCAAATTGTTTTTTATAAATTTTAAGGTAAGTGAGGAATTTCAGTATGAAAATTTTTATAAATAATTCTATAAAATACTTGTATTTAAAAAAGAACAACGTATAAAATTAACGTAAAAACAGCGTATAAATCAGCAATCAATCTATCACCTATGTATCGGAATCAACACTTTCAGTGCTGCCGACGCGATTTCTCGTTTTTAAGATACTTCCAATAGTGAAGAAATTGTTTTATTTTTTTTTAGGTTTAAAATAGGAAATGTTGGAGGAAGGTTTTCCAAAAAAGAAATTATATCTTCGCTATAGTTTAAAAAGCAAATTGGTTTTTATAAATTTTAAGGTAAGTGAGGAATTTCAGGATGAACGTTTTTATAAATAATGCTATAAAATACTTGTATTTAAAGATACCTATGTATCATGATCAAGAATCAATACATCACCTATGAATCAGAATCAACAATCAATACATCACCTATGAATCAGAATCAACAATCAATCTATTATGTATCAGAATCAACAATCAATCTATTATGTATCAGAATCAACAATATATCAGAAGCAACAATTAATTACCTATGTATCAGAATCAACACTTTCAGGGCTGCAAACGAGATATTTCGTCTTTAACATAGTTCCAATTGAATTTACAGGAAGAGTGACGAGGGAGAGCTTTTCGTAAATGTTTTTGATGTGTTTCTGATGGGGGTAGAGATGGAGAAAGTGGTGTGAAGAAATCGTTTTATTTTATTTTTTCAGGTTTGAAATAGGAAATGTTGGAGAAACGTTTTTCAAAAAAGAAATTATATCGTTGCTCTAGTTTAAAAAGCAAATTGTTATTTTTTAAATGTTAAGATAAGTGAGAAATTTCAGGATGAACGTTTTGATAAATAATCCTGTAAAATAATTATATATTTAAAAAAACGTATAAAATTGATTACACATCTATGTATCAGAATCGGCAATCAATCTAATACTTATGTATTAGAATTAACATTTAATCTATCACCTACGTAATCAGAATCAATACTTTCAGGGCTGTCGATGAGATTTCTTGTTTTTAAGATACTTCCAATTGAGATGAATACTTCCAATTGTAAAGAAATCATTTTATTTTATTTTTTAGATTTAAAATAGAATATTTTGAAAAAAAAAATGTAAGAAATTATATCTTTGCTATGGTTTATAAAAGCAAATTGCTTTTTATAAATTTTAAGATCAATGAGGAAATTCAGTATGAACGTTTTTATAAGTAATGCTGCAAAATAATTGTATTTAAAAAAACTTACAAAATTGATAACACACGTATGTATCAGAAATTTATGTATCATAATCAACAATCAATATATTTCCTATGTGTCAGAATCAATACCTTTAGTGCTGCCGACGAGATTTCACATTTTTATATTTCCAATTGTGAAGAAATCGTTTTATTTTATTTTTTTAGGTTTAAAATAAGATATGCTGGAGAAAGGTTTTTTTCAAAAATAAAAATTATATCTTAGTTATGGTTCATAAAAGCAAATTGCTTTTATAAATTTTAAGATAATTGAGAATTTCAGGAGGAACTTTTTTATGAATAACGCTATAAAATACTTGCATTTTTTTAAAAACGTATAAATTTGATAACACACCTGTGTATCAGAATCAACAATCAATCTATCACCTATGTATTAGAATCAGCAATCAATCTGTCACCTGCGTATCAGAATCAACAATCAATCCCTCACCTATGTGACAGAATCATCAATTAATCTCTCACCTATGTATCAGAATCATCAATTAATCTATCACCTATGTATCGGAATTAATAATCAATCTACCTATGAATCAGAATCCACAATCAATCTATCACCTATGTATCAGAATCAAAAATCAATCGATCATCTATGCATCAGAATCAACACTTTCGTTGCTGCCGATGAGATCTCTCTTCTTTAAGATATTTCCACTTGAATTGAAAAAAAATGGAAATTAAATTGTTACCGTTAAAAAGATTAGTTTTTGAATCTTAACACATTCATCACTAAGGTGGAATTAGATAAAAAAAACTCCATGAAAAAAATATCAAAAATCAATTCAAATATTTGGAAGATGAGATATATCGTCGGTAGCTTTGGAAGTGTTAAAAGCCAGAAGCTATTTATTTGTCATTAAGATAGAAATAAAATAAAATCTCTTCATCAGAAAATTTTTTAACAATTTGTTCAAAAATCTGATAATAACAAATAAGTTAGTTTTTCACCTTAAAATAGTCTGTGTTTTATAAGTATTTAAATATGAGTTTTATTAGAATTTAAATTCGATTCATAGCAAGCAGAAAAATTATTATTATTTATTTTCTTTTTGGGAAGTTTAAGAAACTGTAAGTTGCTTTTAAGGTGTTAAGCATTGATTTGAATGAAAATTCCCATTTTTTATAAATATTTTTTGCAGTTACCAAAATTTATGTGAGTTTTTGCTTTCTATGACCTCTTTATTTTGTCTGTATGTTAATTAGAACACAAGCTATAACATTGTAGGAATGTTGTCATATTTCAAAAATAATTACGATATCCTAATGAAATATATAACTAGTGCTCATAATATTATGCGCAGTATAATGAAACATGGATTTCACTCTAAATATTCTAGAAGTGGATTTCTAATTTTTTATTGGAAATGTTGTTGCAAATTTCCAAAATTTCGTTGGTAGTATCACACACAAAAATGTTATTTCTGAATTTAATTCTTAGATAATAGTTAGTTACATTCTACAACATGTTAACTATGTAATGTTATGAAGAAAAATAAAATACTGTAATTTTTTTTTATTCTTTAGAACAATCTTAGTTTTTTTTTAAAAATAAATGCGGGAATTTGCATCAAAATATTTTTTACTTAGAAAACTATGTATATAGTTAAAAAATTACAATTTATTCATCATTTCATCCTTATATTAATAAAAACGTCATATAAGCATTAAAGTATTATTTTAATACCCTCAGAAACTAGTCCAAAAATATCCGGTTACCTTAAACTGACAGAATGCATATTTATTGTTCAAAAAGGGAAAGTATAATGACAAATCATGAAGGAAATTGTTAAAATTCTTCATTAGATTTTTATTTATGAGATTGTTCTTTAAAATATTTTAGAATAAATTTAATGCAAAATGTTTTCATAACACAAAATAATAATATTTCATTTTTATACATATATAAAACTTTACATTACTTCACAAATAATAAGCATTTAAACAAAATTCAGACGATTTTAAAAAAGGAAATACTTCGCAAGATAAAATTATTATTCAATTCTATTAACATTCAATATTTTCTCTCAAAATCAGCTTTTCGAATTAGCTACCTTAAAGTCAGACACAATTTTGGGGAATTAAAATAAATTTTAAAATTCTGCATTAGATTTTAATTTATGAGATTGTTCTTTAAAATATAAATAAATATAATAAATTAAAAAATAATATAGTAAATTGATATAATATAATAAAATATAATAAATTTGAAGCAAAAGCTTTTTATAACATAAAATAATACTAATTCATTTTTATACACAAAAAAAACTTAACATTACTTCACAGATAATGAACATGAAATCAAAATTCAGACGATTTTAGAAAAGGAAATTGCACAAAATAAAATTATTATTCAATTCAATTAAAATTCAATATTTTTTCTCAAAATCAACTTTTCGAATTATTTATCTTAAAACCAGACTAAATTTTGGGAAATTAAAATAAAGGAATACGATTTGAAACAGCATTTCTGAGGAAATATTGTAGGAATAATGAAAAATCAACGAAATTTACATTTCTATTTCAAATATTCAGTTTAGAAAATAATTATAAATTAAAACTTTTAAGACTATTTTCCCCTTTATAAATATATTCTAATATTTAAGTCTAAAGGAAATAAATTCTAAAAGTTCGTAAAGAAAAAAATAAAAGAAAAGGAAGAACATTTTAAATGCTAATGACGAGGAAAGAATTTCATAGATTACTTTGTTACAATGGGACTTAAGAAGCAAATCTGTGGAAATCAGTTTCCTTTTAGAAATATTTTTATAAAGTATTTTTCAATCAAGAAACCATTTTTTATTTGAAACTGAAAGGTTTTGATTTAATCATAAAAGCACTGAAATAAATGGCTGGATTTTGAAAAATTTTTCAAGGTGGATATTTATATTGAATGCTATTGATTTGTTTCTGACAATGTACGTGTAAAGAATATGACATTTGGGAACGAATTCAAAACTTTTTTTTATCATGTGAGAACATGATATTAATTAAGCTTGAGGTTTTCGAAGTCTCAAAAATTAGGCAACAAACTCATGAAGCTTCAAAAGGGGTAAGCAACAAATTGGTGGTTTATCGCTTTTAAGGTATCCATTTTTCACTTTTAGGTCTATTAGAAAATAATGCAGAAGTTTGTCGCATTTGGGTACCGATTTTTTGATTATTATAAACTTACTTCTTGAATGCAGCTTGAGAAAGTAAAATTAGATGAAATAAAAAAAATATATATATATATATATATATATATATATATATATATCCTTTTTATTTAGCTTATATTGTTAAATAATTTAAATTCATCTGTAGTTTAGCTGCATCTGCACTCATTAAATAAAACGATTGGTTTTGTAAAATTTAAAATTTTAAACTTGTTTGAATCCAAAGTAATTTTTAGTTTCGTATTTGTTTCCTTTATTTAATTATATTAATTTAGATTCGTTTCATACAGAGGTTTTATTTCATTTTTGTGAACTTTTTGTTGTTTAATTCCGAATCAAATTTTAATTTCGATTTCGACATAATTAATTTTGATTTAATTTTTGTTGTCTCAGGAATTTTTTTTTTAAATACGAACAAAGACGACATGCTAATTTATATTAAATAATGTCTAAAATACAGATGCGATAACTGCGGAAAATAATGAACAGGATATTTTGAAGTTCAAATTTTAGAAGGAAAAATCATTCGTTTCAAGACACTGTAACATGTTTTTACTACACAATTTATCGTAACTTTAATATTTATTTTATTGGTTATTTTTACAAAGATAATTTACAGAACTGTTTTATCTTATATTCAATAGGAATGGATTTTTTAATTTTAATTTAATAGCAAAAAGATAGATTAATCGAATATTAAAATATCCACTCATTTGAAAAACTCATGGTTAGGACAATTTAGCTAAAGGCTATGAGTATTGTAAACATCTGCATCAAATTTTATTCTCAAAAACTCTTGCTGACTTATATTTTTGCGACTAAATACTAGTTTTCTGTGAAAAGAATCTAAATTTACTCTCAGTAAATTAACTTTCAATCTTTGTACTTTAGCAAACTAACAATAATAGTAAATTCTTTTCAAAAATATTCTTTAATATAGATTTTCAAAAGGTCTTCGTTCCCTCACAATAACCAGTACGCCCACATTTTCTAATGCAGATGATGTCTGCAATTTTTTTCAGCGAATAAAAAAATTTAAAGGGAATTCAAAGCGAGGGAAAAAGTATTATTTATTTTGTGAGATGAAATCTTATGAATGCTTCGCTTCTGAAAAGATGGACCATGAAAAGATTATTTTTTAACTTTTCTAAGAATCAGATAAATATATACTGACTTATTTCCAAATGAAGCCATAAAATTGAAGCACTTTTGAAATTACTTTTAGCTTCTATTTATTTTTTTAAATAAAGATGTCATCTCAAAGATATTTATGGAATTTTGCTTATTTTTTGTATGCCTGTTTTCAAAGGACTAGACTTTTGAATGATTTTGTCTCATTATTATCTTCTTATACAGGCTGTCTCAAAAATCCCTGAAGGCGACCTTTATGCCTTAAATATTGATTATAGACATATACATGTTCTATAATTATAGACATATACATGTTTTATAATTATAGATATATACACGTTTTATAATTATAGACATATGCATGTTCTATTCTATGTAAATATGTTCTGATTTATTTCCGAATGAAGCCATAAAATGAAAGGGCTCTCGGAATTACTTTTAGTTACTTATTTTTTTAAATAAAGATGACATCTCAAAGATGTTTATGGAATTTTGCTTATTTTTTTAAGTCTGTTTTCAATGGAATAGACTTTTGAATGATTTTGTATCGTTATTTTCTTCTTATACAGGCTGTCTTAAAATACCCTGAAGAAGACGTTTATTCATGAAATATTTATTATAGACATATACATGTTCTATAATTATAGACATATACATGTTCTCTTCCATGTAAATATGCTCTGATTTATTTCCAAATGAAGCCATAAAATTGAAGGACTTTTCAAAATTACTTTTAGCTTCTAATTATTTTTAAATAAAGCTGACGTCTGAAAGATAGTTATGGAATTTTGCTTATTTTTTATTTATGTTTCCAATGGACTAGACTTTTGAATGATTTTGGATCATTATTATTTTCTTATACAGAGTGTCTTAAAAACACTGAAGGTGACATTTATTCCTTAAATATTGATTATAGACATATACATGTTCTATAATTGTAGTCATATACATGTTCTATTCCATGTAAATATGTTCTAATTTATTTCCGAATGAAGCCACACAATTGAAGGTATTTTGAAATGGCTTTTAGCTTCTACTTATTTTTTTAAATAAAGATGACATCTCAAAGATATTTATGGAATTTTTCTTATTTTTATATCAGTTTCCAATGCACTAGACTTTTGAATGATTTTGTACCATTATTATCTTCTTATACAGGCTGTCTCAGAAACCATGGAAGGTGACCTTTATTCCTTAAATACTGATTATAGACATATACAGTAAATTAAAAAGTTTTGTAAAAAAAGGTACAAAAATTTGCATGGAATCGATTAAAATATTCAAGGGATTAAACTTACAAAATTATAAAATTTTAATTTTTATACAGACCCCTTACAACTAATATTCCCAGTGAGTAAAATGTATACCAACCTTTAGTAAGGTCAATTACAAAATTTCAGCATTTTATCATGAAAACTCTCTAAGATAAGTTAAACCAAATTTTCTGAAGGGTCCATTACAAATTGAAATACAAATATTTACAGCACCAAAGCTGATGACGGGATACATCATAAGGAAATAAAATGCACTTACTATCTTTAATGTTAGATACAAATTTTAAAATCCATGCTTGCTAAAAAATAATTTGAAACTTTATATCATGAATTACAGAATATGACTTAAAGTAGAAAAATCAAAGAGCATGGTAAAATGAAACATTCTTTTATTTAGATTTTCAAAAGGTCTTCTTCTCTTCACAATAACCAGCACGCCCACATTTTCTAATGCAGATGAATTTTGCAATTTTTTTTTTCCATTCAATAAAAAAAAATAACTGAAATGGAATCCAAGATGAAGGGGAAAATATTTTTTATTCTATTTTGTAAAAGGAATTCTTATGAATGCTTTGCATCTGAAAAGATAGACCACGAAAACATTATTTTTTAACCTTTCTAAGAATCAGATAAATATATACTGATTTATTTCCAAATGAAGCCATACAATCGGAGGACTTTTGAAATTACTTTTAGCTTCTACTTATTTTTTAAATAAAGATGATATCTCAAAGGTATTCATGGAATTTTTCTTATTTTTTATGTAAGCCTGTTTTCAACGAACTATAATTTAAATGTTTCTTTATCATTAATATCTTCCTATATAAGGTGTCTCAAAAACTTTGAAGGCGGCATTTATTCCTTAAATATTGATCATAGACATATACAGAAAATTACAAAGTTGCCTAAAGAGGGGAAAACTTTTATGAAATCGATTAAAATATTCAAAGGATTAAACTTTAAAAAATACAAAATTTATTTCTTATATGGACCCTAAACAAAAAGCCCCAATGTGTAAAATGTATCTCATTCTCTATTAAGGTTATTTAAAAAAGTTTTAGATACAAATTTTAAAGTCTCTGCTTCCTGAAAAATACTTTGAAATTTTACAGGGTAATCAGCGAATAAGCCCTGATTTCAAAATTAAATATCTCTACAAAAGTGATCGATAGAATTATGCAGTAAACTGTACGTTTATTAGCTAAGCTGTAAAAATAGTGTACAAAAGTTAGAAAATTTAGTTACAAAACTCCTTAACAGACGGCGCTTGTGGATGAAAACTCTTAGAAGTCACAAAGAGTCAGATCAGGAGTCATTTTTCATTTCTGACTTCCCACTGAAAGAGTCTATGGGCATTAAGTTTACAGCACCATCTATTGACGATTTCGAAAACCAAATTTTCTAAACTTTAGTACAGAATTTTTACAGTTTTGCCAATAAACGTACAGTTACCGCATAATTCTATCGATCTTTGTTGTAGAGATATTTAATTTTGAAATCAGGGCTTATTCCCTGATCACCCTGTATATCGTGACTTACATAATATAATTTAAAAGTATCATAGTCAATGAACTTGTAAAAAAAAACTTATGCAAATTTCCATCAAGTAATCTTTAATCTCCTGATAATTTAAATCGATCTCACAACATTTTGGAGCATTTCTTATGCAACTTCATAATTCTCATTATAAAGTTATGACTAATGTTTTGGAAAACCACGGCTGCTAAAGGTTTTAAAATATCCCTATATAAATTGATTCGGTAAATTATACCCTACTTTTGAAGAACATGCAATACAGTATTTACTCTTCGAAAATATCGCATTTTATCCACTATTTTACCCTAAATGCCATTTTATATCTTAAAATAACTACATTATATACGACGTTATATTAATATCCAAGAAAGTCTTTATCTCAAAACGTTTAGAACTTCTGTAAATAAGGTGATTTTTTATTTCATTAATTCAATAATAAATAAATAAAAATTCTAAATTTCTCTGTAAATTCATTAGAAAGAATTTTTCAACCCTGCTTAGTGGGACATTTCATTAAAGGTTTAGTTTAGTTACATTAACGTCCCATTGTAAAGCAACACTAGGATATTTTAGGACTGACCTCGTAATTTTGAACCGCGGTCAGATGACGAGGTCAACACTTGAGCTAGCACCCCCTCTCCATACCACGCCACACCATCGGGAGAACGTTTGGCTCGATGGATGAAAAGAGCAATAGACCTCCTTCCTTGTCGGCTCTTCAGTGGAATAAAGTCTCGAACTTGAAAACCTTCCTCTTTGAAGCCGAGACCTTGCCGCCAGGTCACCACGGCCCACTTACTTAAAGTAAAGGATGTTAAACAGAAGAAAATGGAGACTTTAAATGATTAAAATGCTTAGTTTCCCTTTGGTTATCCGAAAACCGTTGAAAATGTCGAAAGTTTACTAACTATCATAACCAGAGCTCGAATCATTGGCTGAAATACTGTAAGCACCAGAAGTAACTGAATCCGGAAATGCATACCGCATTTCCCATATACCTACTTCAATATAAAAATAAATTATCTCTATCGAAGTGATATCTTAATCACCAGAAGAGGTACCCCTATTTTTAGAAGATATATCTTTATCACCAGAAAAGGTACCCTCAATCATTAGAGGATACATCTTAATCACTTGAAAATATACCTTATTAATTAGAAGATAGTTCAATCACTAGAAAAGGTGCTCCGATCATTGGAAGATTCCTTAATCACTAGAAAAGGTACTCCAATCATTAGATGATATATATTTTTAATGACCAGAAAAGGTACCCCAAATCATTAGAGGAAATATCTTTATCCTCTAAAAGGTACTCTAAAGATTAGAAGATATATCTTAATCACCAGCAGACTTACCCCAACAATTAGAAGATGTATCTGAATCAATAGAAAATGTATCCCAATCATCAAAAAAGAAGTATAATGCCACGAAAATTGAACTCCAGAACAGATGAAAGACATATTGTTCATTTGAATGCTAATACTCTTTGTTTTATACTCCCAACAGGATCACACAAGATGGGGAAATGAGAAGCTTTGTTTCAATGATTTGCTTCCACTTTCCTAGAAGATATATGAGGGCTGCTGGGACTTGATATCTTCACTCCAATGAAGAGCCATGGCTCCAAAGTGAGAGGATGTGGCTGGTGGTCGATCGCTATTAGATTTCAACTTTAACACATGAGGATGGCCATCCTGCCTTCTTCAGATCCTTCTGTTTTATGAAACCTAAACACTCAGAGACTTCGAAAGAGCTGGTATAATACAAAGAAAACAC
>JAPMOQ010032409.1:0-17854 GCA_026543055.1 Argiope trifasciata | reverse complement strand
TTCCTTTTCTCGGTGTCATTGCTTCAACTTCTGGAAATGTATGCATTCCGAACACATTTCTTTGGGGCTGAATTTAAGTACGACTCGAATACCCAAAACATGAATTTTTGATGGCAAAACGTTTGATGGGGGGTCTCTGGGAGGTGATCATGTCTGGAGGAGGCGTGTCTTGAAGTCGTTACTGCCGGCGAAGATCAAAAAGACGCAGCCAATTATAAGGAACGGTTCGCATTTGCGAGAATTCACTGAGGAAAACGAGAGACTGGTTGGAGACTTGGTAACTCGTTTCCTTCGGCATCGTGTTTTACTCCGAAAAATGAAATCATCTTTGCAAATTACAACTAAGTAAATCAAGGAAAACTGAAATGGATATTTTCATTTGCAAACGTATGTGATATAGCATTTTAAAAGTCAAAAAATATTGAAACTCTAAGTTTCGAATATGGCAAAAATTACGAATGACATATCTATTCTAACATTTTAAATGTGAAAGTTTTGATGGATGGATGTTTGTTACTGAATCAAGCTGAATTCAGCACGAAGATGGATTAGAGTCAGAAATAAAACATAGGCTACTTTTTATTCCTGCTCATGGAGTGGTTCACTCTTTATTAATTAAAAACTTAATCTCGTGCCAAGAAAGTGTGGCCGAAAACCACCAAATATGAGTAGGGCTTCCGTTTTTTTATTCTCAACAGTAATCAGGCTAGGCTTAGCATGATTTCGACAGATTATTTCAAATGTTTCTATTTATTTTCTTTGTGTCTGATGATTTTGTGTTTTGATTAAATCTAAAAATTTAAGATGATTTGTCTTTCATCCTGTTTATTTATTTAAAGTTGATCATACAAATGATCTAAGAAAAAAGTATATGTAGGTGGTTCAATGAATTTTTAGGATAAAGAATTTATTAATTTCGTTCAAATCTGGTATCGTTTCTTACGGTCTAATAATGTTACTCATTTCCGCGTTGTTTTATGTCATTTTCTATCTTTTTCAAAAACACTGGTTTTCGACAGCATTGGAGAATATATTTTTTTTAATTATTTGTTATTGTAGTTTATATTTTTCTTTTTCCAAAGCAGTTTATCTTTTCTAGGAAAAGGAAAGCCTGAACTATCATCCAGGAGAATTTTAAGCCAAACTTATCTTTCTCCTAAAATTTGTCTTTAACTTCCATTTTAATTTTCATAAAAATTCCACACTGCTCACATGGTATCTCAAAAACTAATAAAGGTATTTACATAAAAAAATTCGGCGTGTGTTTTAAATGATACGGGCAATGAAATGAACTAAATATTTTATTATCGGTAAAATGCTTTTTCATTTCTAGGAGTTTTTAGAGAAATTAAGTAGCGAATTTATGGAAAAAATTCATATATATGTCGAGTTTTATTTATAACTTCTTTGCGTTTCAAAGAATTTCTTAGCTTTTGGTTCATTTCATTCATCATTATATTCCATAAATTTTGCACAAAGAAAAATAGGTTTGTTACATCACTATTTTGTAAAGAATGCTAATCGTTTTGGTTCAATTTCACTAAAATTTACTACACAATTTCCTATTTCTCAAAATATAGTATATTTTCAAATACTTTTTTTATTTATAGTGTTTTTAATTCACAATACATCTAAACATCATGAATGATTTTGTAAAAATTTCAATTTATGAAAAATTTTAATTTTTTTTTTCCAATTTGTCAATTCCTCACACAATTTTGCATGCTAATTGTTTTAAACTGCATAAATTGGCCTAAAAACTTCCAGTTCCTCCCCTAGAAAAATAAAATAATCAAACATATCGAATTCATAAAAGATGTAAAATATCTTCCACTGAAGTTTTCGCTCAAATTTTAGCACGAAGTTCCCAACATTTATTTATTCCTTTACCACAGGGAAGAAATTCGAACTTTTCCCTGAAATTTTCTTCCTCTTCGTACAAACAAACATCTTTTTCTGGGTGTGAATTTTATTGAAGAAAGAATAAGCACACGAAACTTTTCAGATGGAATGACTCTGAGAGCGCGATTGAAAGAAGGTTTGTTTAGCCGAGAAATGGGGGGGGGGGGGAAAAAAGGGGGGGGGGGGAGAATTCCGAGCATCAGCAGCTTCCAAAGACAAACAAAACGGGCTTCTTTCTGTATTCTCAATTTTCGGAAACAAAAACAGAGGCTTAATGTACCGTAAAATGTCCCTTTGGAAGTGAAAACTGAATGTAACGATGAAAATTCAACGAACGGAAGGCCATTTTCTGAGCTACATCTACACACTTTGAGAGAAAAAGATGAAACAATGAAAAACTTTTGTAGACTCTAGATAAATGACAAATAATCGCGCTCTGAATAATGAAAAATAGTTCCCAATTTCACCCCCCATCTTATTTGGGAGAAAATAATTTTCTTTTTATCAGTTTGAAAATTCTATTATCAGTTGAAAATTTTTGACACAAACTTATTAATTTTTTATTTATATCCCTAATTTAGTGTTTGTTTCCATTTCATTGATACGAAGGCTTCTTTCAAAGAGAACCACAGTAAAGTTTTCCCTACCAGCCCGAAGCCATGTTGAAAAAGTGGCCTGAATGGTGAGATAGCCGCTACAGCAACACTGGCTGGAACTGTTGTTGAGACTTAAGGCCCATCACCGCCCACAATACTGCTTCCCCGTCATACTCTCTGACCAGCCCGAAAGCATTTAGAAAAAGAGAACTGAATGACAGGACCACCGCAACAGCAACACTGGCAGGAACTGTGGTTGAGTCCTAAGGGCCATCACCGGCCTCTGTACAATCCTCTCCGAAGGGAGAACGTCCTGGCATCGATGGGAGGAATCAAATCCCGCAACTTTTGTGTACTCACTGGGTTGGCGAGATCCAACCACCATTCCGAAAGCTTCCCATCCTCAATTAGGGGATACTCCCCTCAAGAAGTTCATTGAGAATATGATAAATGAATTAATGCAAATGGAAAGACGCATGGAAAAGATTTTTTTCTGAAATCCATAATGATCAGCTTGAAATACGCCAATAGAAAATCAATCTGCCTATAATTATTCATATAACGATAATTGAAGGATCATTTAGAGGCCTGGATAGCCTGGTTGATAAGGCTTTGGATTCGTGTCGGATTCCGATACGAGATCGAATCCGTCCGCCGAAGATTCCCCGCGTGTGTTGGTGACTACGTGCATCTATGAGTCTGTCGAGGTCACAGATTCCTCCATGTCGAGAGTCATACCACTGGGGGTATTGGTTCAGAGGGGAACGTTCTGTGATCCAGATTTAAATGACGATCTATGGTTGAGTAAATAAAGTCCGCTCCACAAAAAGTTTTTGATGCGTGAATAATGAAGTCGCATTTTTGGCCCCAGATGGCGCTACAGAAAAAAGTTAAGCGACGCACCCTATTGGCTCAGATCGCTGTCTACGTCTCAGTGTGCTTGTTAATGGCGACGTAAGAAACAACAACGAACCATATATATATTTCTGGAATGAGAGGGAAGTGCTATTGAGATATTTGTTGTAAACACTTCAACCGGAGTGTTGATGTGAAACTGGTGCAAGCAGACACCGTTCGCTCTTAGCGACAAAAAGCAGCTATTATTTTGCTAGCGGGATTTTCTACATTTGTGTTGTTTGTTACGGCACTTTCCATTGGACAAGACCGTTGTTACAAAGTGATAGTGTTTAAATCAATAGGGTGAGTCTGCGGTTTTAGTAGCGCCAACTAAGTTAACTCGTAATTGAACTCAGTTTCCTTTCTCAGTTTGTTATAAGAATTGGAAGTTTAATGGAAAGTAGTCACCACTAACTATTTTCAATACTAATATATAACTCGTAATTAATATGTAACTATTAATACTAACTTTCTAACTATTAATCCTAATTTTCTAACTATTCATCCTGATTTTCTAACTATTAATCATAATTTTCTAATTATTAATCCTAACTTTCTAACTATTAATACTAACTTTATAACTATTAATACTAACTTTCTAACTAGTAATACTAACTTTATTAAACTAACTTTCAATATTAATATGTTACTCAGTTTCCTTTCTCACACATCTCTCATTCACTTTTTTAAAAGAGGGCACACTTACACATCTCGCAGATAAAACAGAGATGGAACAACCCTGCCCGAACCGAAACTCGAATCCGGGAAGCCCAGATCACGGGGAAAAAGTGCTACCCCTATGCTAGGAGGCCGGAAAGTTGAGATATCACTCAGATTTCGAACTTTTTATGAGGAGTGGCAGAAATGGGAACCTCAAGCAAGGTTTTTGAGTTGAGAAATGAATTTTATTTGATATGGCGACAAGGTTTTTATGAGGAAATCTCCAGATTTCAGCTCTTTAAAAGATTTTGGTTCTCGTTCAGTACCAGGAAGGTCTTTATGTATGGTTAAAGGAGAAAACGAAGACCAATTTCTAGATTTATAAGTTGAAATAAGAATGAAATATCTGATAAATTTACCTAAGCAGTCTATATACACTGAAGTGACAAAAGTCATGGGATGACTGTTAATATCGTGTCGGTCCTCCTTTTGCCCGGCGAAGTGCAACAACTCGACGTGTCATGGAGTCCACAAGTCGTTGGAAGTCCTCTGCAGGAATATTGAGCCATGCTGTCTGTATAGACGTCCATAATTGTGAAAGTGTGGATGGTGCAGGAGTTTGGGCACGAACGGACCTTTCGATGTTGTCCCATAAATGCTCGATGGGATTCATATCGGGCCATCTAGGTGGCCAGATCATGCCCTGGAATTGTCCAGAATGTTCTTCAAATCAATCGCGGACAGTTCTGGCCCGGTGACATGGCGCATTGTCATCCATAAAAATCCAATCGGTGTGTGGGTGCGTGAAGTCCATGAATGGCTACAAGTGATCTGCAAGCAGCTGAACATAACCATTTCCAGTCAATGATCGGTTCAGTTACACCAGAGGACCGATTCCATGCCTTGTAAAAACAGCCCACACCATTCTGCAGTCACTACCAGCTAGAACAGCGCCATGCTGACAGTTTGGGTCCATGGCTTCGTGGGGTCTGCGCCACACTCGAACTCTACCATCAGCTCGTAACAACTGAAATCGTGACTCATCTGACCACGTCACGGTTTTTCACTGGTCTAGGGACCAGTCGATATGCTCACGAGCCCAGGAGAGTCGCTGCAGGCGATGTCGTGCTGGCAGTAAAGGCACTCGAGTCGGTCTTCTGCTGTCATTGCCCAAGGAAGACAAATTTCGCCACACAGTCCGATGGGACACGTCCCTCGTACATCCCACATTGATTCCTGCAGTTATTTGACGAAGTGTTGCGTATCTATTAACATTGACCATTCTACACAGACGTCGACGGTCTCTGTCATTAAGTGCAGGTGGTCGCCCACTGCGCTGTCCATGATGGGATGTGATGCCTGAAATTTCATACTCCCGGCACACTCTTGATACTGTGGATCTCGGAATGTTGAATTCACTAACGATATCCGCAATGGAATGACCCATGCGTCTAGCTCCAACTAACATTCCACGTTCAAAGTCTGTTAATTCTCGTCGTGCCGCCATAAATCACGAAAACCCTGTTCACATGAATAAGCTGAACCCAAATGAAATCTCTGGAAAATGAACTGCGCATTTATACTTTTTCGCTGCGATACTACTGCCATCTGTATATTTGCATATTGCTATCCCATGACTTTTGTCACTTCAGTGTATTACTCTTCAATTCTATAACTTCCACACCATACAATTTTTCCAAAGACCCTGAGCAAAGAAACAAGTGTTATTCGGAGCCCGACAAGGGAAGGCATTCACTGGCTTTATAACAACCAGCCTCAGCACCTACCTTGGTGCTAGATGAGACCTATACACTGAGAGTTACCTCCAGGCACGTTGACCACCCTTCACGCCGAGCCCCAGAGGATGACCCTTTCTCTTGATCCCCAGCAAATTAACCAAATGATTAGGTCACCAGCCGGATGGATGCACCCGCATTTTCTACATTTAAATACATTATGCCTTTTCCTTATATGTCTCAGATATATTATGTGTTTCCTTATATCTCTCAGATATATTATGAATTACCGTATTTGTCTCAGATACATTAGGCGTTTCCTTATGTACCTCAGATACATTAAGCATTTCTTTATATATCTCAGATATATTATGTATCCTTACATATCTCAGATGCATTATGCCTTTACTTATATGCATCAGATACATTATGTGTGTTCTTATGTCTCAAGAATGAGTTTCCTTATATATTTCAGATACATTATGCATTTCCTTATTTGTCTCAGACATGTTATGCTTTTTCTTATATATCACAGATCAGTGTCCATATGTGTGTGTAAAAATAAATAAGACAAAAGAAAATAAAGCATCTTTCATTGAATGAATACCACACGCCCACGTACACACTAAACAAATGAAGACGAACATTCCTTTTTATCTGTGCATATGTTACCCGCTCAAAAATAAATGTTCCACACCCAATAACAGGTATCAATGCAGTAAGAAAGCGTCAGACCATTCCTTACCAAGCCCTCCTTTGAAGAGAAAAAAATAAAAAACCGTCTTTTGAAGTCGGAGGCCTGAATTGATATCTTCCTGCTTTCGTTTACAGCCAACAAGTTGGGAGCAAAGGCCGAACTAATGGATAATTCATGTTCGAATTAATGCACTTCTCGTGTAAGCGGGGGCTATTCGGAATGCTTTATGGAGCACCCCCAACAAAAGGAAGGGGGGCGAGGGCAATTGACACCTTCTCCGCCGATCGATCGGCATCCCTTCTTCGAAATGAAGCACCCAGAGTCTTTTGGAATGAGTCTCAGGACATAATATGCAAAAAACCTTTCTGCATGCTATAATCGACCGTCTTTGAGCCCTCCTTTGTTTTAAAGGCAGCAGGTAGACTTCAATGAACCTGAAATCAATTGAATTAATTTATCCGAACTAAATTTGAAGAATATTTTTTTAAAAAGATATGACTTTAAAAAAAAAACTGTTTAAAAGTATGGTTTTTAGATGTATCGTCAACTATAATACAAAATACTATAAACACAACAAAATTATTTAAAAATATCCAATATTTTGAAAAACAGGAATGTGTGTACTAAATTTTAGTGAAATTTAATGCATACGACTACGTTCGAAGGATATTTTTGAAATATTGATTTTTTAAAAGATTATTTAAAACTACGGCTTTTAGATGTATTGTCAATTATGACACAAAATATTATAAATAGAACAATATTATTGATAAATGTAATATATTTTGAAAAATAGGAAAATGTGTTTTAAATTTTAATGAAATCGAACAAAAACGGTTAAGATTCTATCCTAAAATGCATTGCAGCCATCTTATTTTTCTTTGTACACAAGTTACACAATATAATGTTGAATCAAATGAACCGAAATCTAAGAAAAATCTTGAGATGCAAAGAAATTATGTGTAAAAATATATTTATATATGCATTTTTTCCATAAACTCACAACTTAATTTTTCTAAAAGCACCTATAAAGGAAAAACTATTTCACCAACAGTACAATTTTGGGTTCATTTCATTGCCCACATTATTTAAAACCAACGCTGAAATATTCATATAAACACCTCTATTAATTTTTGAGATATCATATTAACGGTGGATAATTTTTATGAAAAATAATGTTTTGAAAAATTAAATTTAAAGAATATTTCAATAATGGAAAATATGTGACCCTGGATGCTAGGTCAGGCCTTCCTTTTTCTAGAAAAGATAAACTGTTTTGAAAGGAGGAAAGTCTGAACTACAAGAAACAACAATTTTTTAAAATTCGACAATGCGGTCGATAAGCAAGTTTTTTAACATAGTCGGATATCTTAACCTAAACGGTTAACACTCTACACAAAATTGTAATGCAGAAATCCTATTGTTACGAACCTCTCATTTCCCTTTCCCGCGCTAATACTTTCATCGTAAATAACACAGATTTAAAGTCATTTGTATTGAATAGTGAATGGATGTGACGTCTTTGATGCCTTTGCTTGGCGATAAACTTGGCAACCATTTCACGACGAATTTGGCGACAAAATGGATAATACACGAAACATCTGGAATTTTCCCGACAGTCCATTAATAGCCGAGATACGTCTAGAAGGGTCCCGATTGGTCCAGAAAATTTTAGCCCCGCCTTCTGCTGCTATATAAGAATTCATCTGAACCCGTAGAAGTGAAGCTGAACTACCGAGTCCACCTAAATAGAGAGGTCTTGAACTGAGGAGCCCTGAACGGAGGACTGCTGCATCGCTGTGTCTTCCATCGAACTCTGTAGTGTGTTGATTCTGAACTGTATGATCGATCGATAGACCTGAACTGAGAGGTCTGGAAGAAACGTCCTGAGTGGATGAATCGCCAGGAGAATACCGAAGCAACGAAGGAGATTGAGTTGCTCTATCGCCTATTCTGACGAGTCATGTGTAATAGCAGTTGTGTCTTCATCGGGAATGGAGCTGTCCTGAAGTAAGGAGTCGTCCCATTGTGTTAAATATTGAGTTCTTAGTGAAACCCTGAAGAGAGAGAGGAGTAATTTCAGCCTATTTGAGAGAGATTTAACGTGAGCGTAAACAAAATCCCTTAAAGATTTTTTCAATTGCTGAATCCTGCCTGGCCGCTTTGCGAGCTGCGGACATTGTCACTACGGAATTTCTGTGTATAGGCTACTGTTGCTATTCTGGGCTACTTTTTGCTCTGTGCTGTCTTGTGTGCTCTACTCAGTTGTATATAGTTGTCTTCAGTACATAGTTGGGCTATAAATACTTGTCTTTAATCTATCCTGTAAATAAAAGTCGTCTGTGTTTTGTCGTGTACTGAAGGACTGATCATTTTGTGTGCTCATTTTCTTACACAGTACACACTTTAGGCGAACAAACGTGACAGATTAGGATAGGAAACCCTTAAAACTATTTTTTCTTTATATACAAGTTATAGAATATGATGATGAAGGAAATGAACCAAAATCTGCGAAATAATTTGTGATGCAAAGAAGTAATGGGTAAAAATGTACGTATAAATGCATTTTTTCCCACAAATTTACAGTATTTCACCAACAATAAACCTGTCGGTTTATTTCATTGCCCCTATTATATAAAACTCACGCTGAAATTTTTATTAAAATACCTTTATTAGTTTTAGAAATATCATGTTAACGGTGGAGAGTTTTTATGAAAATGAAAATTTTGACAAAATTGAAGACAAATTTGAATTTTAAAAATTAGAAAGGTGACCCTGTTATATGCAGCATTCTTTTTCCTGGAAAAAATAAGTTGTTTTGGAAAGAGGAAAGTCTGATCTACAAGAAATAAAAATTATAAAAATTCGCCAATGCGGTCGATACCCAATGTATTTAACATAGTCGGTTACCTTAAAATTTTAATACATTACTATATATGAAAGATAATTTTCAGGTTTTCAGGCATCTCAATGAATATAGAGCTAGACTGACTGATGATAAAGGATAATGCAAGTTCAGAAAAAGGAAGATAAAACAATTTTATTCAGAGCAAAATTGTAAGAAATATAATTTGTATTTTAAAGTTACAGATCGTAGTAAATATTTTTTCTAAAGTAACTGATAAAAAATTGTCCTTTGTTAAATTGATTTTTATTGCTGATCTCCTTCACCGCAATGTGAGTCAAAAGGACATCACAGATTAGTTGTAATTATTTTTATTCATTATTAAATAATAAATTGCTCTATTTTTTCGTTTATTACATCTGATTTAAGAATCTGATTTTAAGCTTTGGTAACCCAGATTTTCTTAACTACTTTCGATTCTAATATGTAACTCGTAAGTAAACTCAGTTATCTTTCTCTGTTTATTATAAGAATGGAAAGTTCAATGGGAAGTAGTCACCACTAACTACTTTCAATACTAATATATAAGTTGTAATTAAACTGAAATGAAAAGTTCAGTGAGACGTAAAATGGAAAGGGAAAGTTCAATGGAAAGTAGTTATCACTAACTACTTCAAAACTAATTAGTAACTTGTAATTAAATTCAGTTTCCTTTCTCAGTTTATTATAAGAATAGAGAGTTCAATGAAAAGTAGACGACACTAACTACTTTCAATACTAATATGCAACTCGTAATTTAACTCAGTTTCTGATAAGTATGGACAGTAGTTACATATTAGTATTGAACTACTTGCCAGTAACTACTTTCAATACTAATATGTAACTCGTAATTAAACTCATTTTCCTTTCCCAGATTATTATAAGAATGAAAATTTCAATAAAAAATCACAGCTTGCATCCTGATAGATGGTCCCCGTTTTGCGAGCATGGCAATTCTTGCGCAGTTTCTTTTTGGCTGAATAAAATACTTTCCCCACAAAAATCCCCGAGATTTTTCAGAAGTGTTAAACTGTAGTGACACGCACTTTTTTCAACAAAATATTTCCGTTTCGACTCATACACGTAGAAAAAATAAATAACGGCGTCAAACTTGCCAGCTCTGCGGAATTCCTAAGCTTTGCTGAATTGACGCTACGAACCAAAAAGTAAAAACAGCCGAATATTTCATTTGACACAAACGTGAAGAGGGATTTCAAACGCTCCGATTCCAGATTCATCCTGAAAAATCGAATAAAAAAATAAACTACCTTCCTTTGAATTCTTTTTTTGGAAAAATCGGAAGAATGTTTAGATTGTGATTGGAATCTAATTTAAACTATTGGGGAACTCGAATCAAAAGCATAGCGACGTCACTGAACTATTGAAGAAGCAAGTAATCAATGTTTTTCTTTATTAATGGAGATTAATTTTCTAATTTCAAAAAAAAAAAAACTATAAGTTAAGATCAGGAACAGGCTTCGTAATTTGCATGCTTTGAAATCGAAATCATTGTGATGCAGTGTGAATGATGTAAAAGAATGCATTGTGGGATGGAATCTGATTGCAATTTTCTTTGTATTTTAAAAAGAGGGTATCTTTTTTTCTGATGAAACGACTTTTGAATGAGCTGAGATGATCAAAGTTATTCAGTATAAAAGTATTTTGCGTTTCATTATTAGAAAAAAAGAGCCATTTAATGTGTTGTGAGGAGAGTTTAATTTAAATTTAAGAAACACTTAATGTTAAGTGAATTTCAATAGGTTTTTAAAAACAACTTGTGCTTATCACATTAAAAATGATTTATATTGTTCTAGTTCCTGATATCAATAGAACCACTGTTGCAAGGTGGTAAGGTCTCGGGTTCGGAAAAGAAGGGTTTTAGACTTGAGAATCGATTCCACAGAAGAGCCGTTATGTAAGGGGGTCTCTTTTGCGTTAAATCTGTCAGGCCAAATGCAATTCCACTGGTATTGAGTGGAGAGGAGGGTGACAGCTCAACTGTCATCCTCGCAATCTGACCCTGGTTGAAAATAATGAGATCCGTAGCCATAGTATATATAGCCAGCGCTGCTTCAAAAAGGGACGTTAATCTAACCAAACTAAACCAAATCAAGAATGTCAGGCCTTTAAAATCAGCGGCTCTGAACAGAAGTCTTGCTAACTGCAGATTGGGCTTCATTAATCTCAAATAAAACTATGTTGCAATCATCACGTGCAATAACACTCAGATTAATCTGTTTTTTTCTTTCACAATAGTAATTGTTCAAGAAATCTATTTTACCACTTTTTAAATACTTTATAAACAAATAAAAAAAAACCAAACCCATATGGTACATCGGCACTACATTACTAACACACAAATATTGAATGATATTGTGTGACATTGATCAATAATCGCAATATTGTAGAATATTCTTTAATATCAAATAATATCGCACACTATTGTACAATATAATGCAACAGACAGTGCTATCTAGGAATACCACCTCCATGAAACCATGAAAAGATCTCTAAAATGACAAGAAACAGTAGCGGATCTTTTAAAATCTCAAAAATAGTCAAATGTAAACATTTAAGAATACTCTGACAACCAATACGTATTTGGACCCCTATGCAAATGACGATATCTGGAATGATGGTCTGGGGATGTTTCTCCTGGTATGGGCTGGCACCCATTCATGGTAAGATCAATTCCGATGCCCACTGCACTATTTGGGATGACGATGGGCTTGTGGCAGTTGGACGGGTTGGACCCCTGTTACTTTCAGGATGCCAGTTGTCATGCTTCGACTTTCACCGAGGATTGGTGGGGTTACAATGGAGTTCATTGAATGGACTGGCGTCAGAGACCTGAACCCTATCGAGAACGTCTGGGACGAGGGGCATTGCCGAATTCAGGGGTGCACTACCCATGCCAAATCGTTGAAAGAACTTCTCCAAGCCAAGTGGAGGACAACACCACCAGCTGTCACACAAAGACTTGTGGAAAGTATGCTCCTTACGGTCCACGTTGCAGTGACATCTCGTGGAGGCTCTACCAACTATTGATTATGAATAAAGTTAGTTTCTCTTTTCTGTTATAGGTGTATAATTGGAAGGATTAGGCTTGATTCGTCTTGCATCGAGGACATACAGGAAAGATTCTCCGTCCGATTTGGAAGGCGAGGTATTGGGTGTGTCCACGAGAGAGAGCGGTTTGCTATTTTCTAGAGACATCCAGACGGTGACACTAGCTATTCACTTTCACCAAAGCACCGAGGGTAAGCAGTTGGGACCCTCCGAAAGATCACTCGATTCCATCTTTTTGGATGGAGGTGATTTCAAAATAAGTCAGGGTTGCATCGCCATTAAAGATGTCAGCTGAGGCTGTCTTTGCCAAGTTGTCTTCCATCTCATCGCCATTTAGACCAACATGTGAGGGGAA
This sequence comes from Argiope trifasciata, assembly GCA_026543055.1. Classification (NCBI taxonomy): domain Eukaryota; kingdom Metazoa; phylum Arthropoda; class Arachnida; order Araneae; family Araneidae; genus Argiope; species Argiope trifasciata. Next base: position 5,058 of record JAPMOQ010032409.1, on the reverse strand, counting down.
CCACTGAAGGTGTATAGAGTGATGTACGCAGAGCATGTTTATAAGGTTTGAGATATTTATGCCTATCTTGACCCCCACTTTCGTCCAATGAGAAAGGAGCTTCATAGAGGCCCCTCTGTGCGTTAGAATGCAGATGCCCCACAAGACAATATCTGAGGACGTGTTGAAATATTGAGGTTCCTTATAAGATTGTAATAATTATGGCCCTGAATACAGAATAGTTGTCAGGATTTCTGATCAAGCAACTGTTCTGTATTCAGATAAGAATTGATGATGTCGTATCCGTGTTTGGACGGAAAGGGAGTGCAGTAGCTTCTGAGGGTAAAGATCCCCGAACACCTAAAGAACAGAAGTCTGACTTCTAGCTCAAATGAAGGTGACACACACATTCGGTTGCAGAGGTTGATAAGAATGTTATCCATACTACGAAAAATGTATATGCGTTATTAGACGTACAATGCAGTATGTGAAGATACAAAACACAACTGATTTGTGAGAAACGAAAGAAATGAATATTGCATTTAAGGTAGCAATATTCCAGTAGACCATACATAACTGTTGATTACCAAACTTAAGCTTTGCTTTAGTTATAATCAATATATTTCCAATCATAAAACAGCAAAGAGATTCGAAATGTTGGAGTTTACCATTAACAAATATTTCATGCCTCTTGCTTCTTTGGCCATTTTGGTACTTTCCTATCTTTTAAACTAAAGAAATTTTAAATTAGCACTTTTTCACATTTGATTCATTATTACAATTAAATGAAAAGCGTCCATTTTTTAACAGTTGACAACACGCTTCTAGAAGCAGAAAATCTAGAGAAATGCTGATTGTCTGTAATGGAGATTTTCCGAGGAACTGCATTGAGTTGCCTAGAAAAATAATGCTCAAATCCGAATAAAAATATTTTGTCGCTGATAAGCTTGTCTGTTGCTGTGGTTTCGAATGGCATTTGGCCAATGGTCATTGACTAGCCCACTGACCAAAGAGTTGAAGATTTAATCCGAAATATTTGCATGTCTTGTTTTTCGATAGCGCCATCTACGGCCAAGAGTACATCTTAGCTACACACGAGTCACAATCCTTTTTGCAGAGTGGACATCCTTCTTGTATTTCAGTGACTCATCAGCAGATTGCAATTTAGACTTGGGTGACTTCTGAACCAATACCCCAGTGTTATTATTCTCAACATGGAGGACTTAGTGACCACAACAAATTGATACGTGATCTAGCTACCTCCCAAATGAGGGTCTTTGGTCATGGGTGTCGAACTCGCACTGTAAGGGATATGAATCTACATTACTCTGAACAGACCATCCGGCCTGCTAGCCTACATATAATAATGACGGTTAAAATCATAATTAATTTAATAAAATGCTGTATCCAACTGGAGAATTTGAAACGAATCATCTAGCATAAGTGGCAAAAATTATCCAACCGTCTTTCTGTAATATAGCATCTGACAAACATAAGTCGACCACAACAAATCCTGCCGATCAGTGGTGGTGGGTGGTCGGCTGTTTACAAGAAGAAGAAGCATCTGATAAACATCAACGTACAAGCAACTCGATGCTTCCAGTCTTTGCACATTTCTTAAATCACTGCAAGCAAAAGATCTCTTTCAGACCAATGCGATGTGCCTCAAAAACACAACTGTTTTAATGAGTAGTTGGAATTAATTTGATTCAGTGGAAAAAGCCCTTGGTTCGAAACCATTATGTTTTTTTAGGGTGTGTTTATGTAGGTGTTTTTAGAAGAATTCTGTTCTCAAATGCATATATCACTATATTTTAACCCATTACTTCTTTGCACGTCAACATTTTTCTTAGATTTTGTTTTATTTCATTCATCATAGTAATCTGTATCTTATGTACAGAGAAAAATAGGACGGCTGCATTAGCATTTAGTGTAGAATGTGAACAGTTTTGGTACAATTTCATCAAAAGTTACCATACATTTTCCTATTTCTATTTTCCTTTCCATTTTCCTTATATATTTTCAAATAATTCTGTTGTACTTACAGCATTTTATATTATAATTGGCAATACAACTAAAGACAATAGATTTAAATACTTTTTTAAACATTCTATCTTTAGAAATTTTTGCTTCGAATGTATTTAAAAACCTTCATTTACTCCAGATGAAAAATCCCTTTTGTATCAAAAATTGTGCCACCATTTAGAATGACACTATGTTTGAAAAAATAGCGCCATCTGAGTATGGAAACAGCATCTCCACTTTCAATTCGGAGAAAGGCCAGTACTTAAAACGAATGGTAGAATGTTGTTTTAAAAGAACATGTTTCGCACTTCTCCATTTCGATATTTTCCCTCAGATTGCAAGTTGAGCAATTTTCTTTTCAGTGTCATCTACGAATCCAAATCTTTCCAAAAGATTTTACTTCGCTCATTGATAAACAGGAGATTAAAACTTTCACATTTTTCATGAAGGTTCTTAGATGCTCTTTTTTTTTTTCTCTTTATATAAAAACATCTTTCACTTCAATTGTTTAAAATGTTAGTTTTTTGAAAAAACATTTCAAGATAATTCATATCTTTCATTTCCTTTCTGACATCTTTGTATCCGCCAAGAAAGTTTTAACTTCTACTTTATGCCAGTAACATAATATTCCTTTAATTTTTTTACATTCAAAAATATTATATATTTATTATTTGATTATAAATACAAAAAATGGTGAATGAGCATAGGACATTGAACTTTGAATTGAATTTCATTTTTATCAGTTAAATTCAGAAACGTTTTGGAATATCACTTTCTTGAATTGTGAAATAAAAACAATTTCTAAATAAAAGAGTTTAGTGACTCTAGTACTTGTGTTCTTATGCAGATAATTAAAAAAATATTTTACACTGAGGTTAATAATACAATTTAAGGTGTGTCTCGCGGTAGTGTGGTTGCTAGAGCATCAGTTTCATAAAAGAAGGTAGCGAGTTCTGTCCTCAAAGGCGGCAGTGCTGGCTAATGGCAGTTGGTGAACGTTCAATAGGTCCTTCAAGTTACCACAACTGAGGATAACACTGGGGGTACTGAGTCCGTCTCTGATTTGGATCTCAATTATGACTGGCGGATGGATTAGTGAGTTAGACCGCCCCCTAAAAAGGGTTGTGTCGTGTGTGCTCGAGCAAAAGTCGTACTTTTACCTTAACCGTGCTCGTTCACAAGAACAGGTGCACACTTCTGCCTTCATTCGAAAGAGCTATTCTCATTCGGCTAGGTATGACCAAGTGGCCTTAGAAAGAAGTAGATTAAAGGTCTGTGCAACTGTCTCTATAAATTAGCAACCAAAATATAGATTATTTAAATATATATGAAAGTTCGTCAATTCTGATGCTGTTGTTATCCATGTCACTTTACAAGCCCGTCGACCGAAAGTTGTCAGCAATTCAAACCTAACGGAGCGTCCCTTCTTTTTTCAGTAGCGTCCTCCATGTTTCATTTTCGCTTGTGCAGCCCCTTTTTACAGGGAGACACTACTCACAGATAGAACACACAACAACAACCCTGCCCGAACTGGGACACCCAGATCACGAAGAAAACACTCTACCCCTATGCCAGGAGGCCGGCCTTTCAATTATTTTTAAATAACACAAACAAAGATATAGAATTGTGATAGAATATTGAATGTAGAATATAGAAATATATTGAATGTGTTAATGTGGTACAGTGATGTAAATTAATTTTTTAAAAAATGGATCTAGAAATTCGGTCACTTTCCATAATGCAGAGCAAGATGTTTTCCATATTCGGAATATTTCTCGAGTTAGAGGTTTTTTTCTTAGGGATTTTAAGGGTTTTTCTTACACTGTGTTGCTTCATTCAAATAATCATAACTCAACAAGAAATGAATCAAATGCAATTATTTATGTATAAAAATAATCTGTATGGACAATGAATGTTGAATGACTCCATCAGGGTTATAGAAATGAATTTTAATGGCTAATTAAATGTTAAAATGGCAGAAAAAATCTCGCCTTTTCTATGCATCATTAATGAAAAAATTGATGAAAAAAACTACATACATTTATAGCTCAATGGAGGTCGACAAGACGAAGTCTTATATGAGGCATCCTTTCCAACTAAAATGGACGACTGCGGTGGCCTGCTGGTAAGATCTCGAATTCGGAACCTAAGAGTTTCAGGTTCGAGACTCGATATTACTGAAGAACCTTCGTATAAAGGGGTCTCTTGCACGATAAATCTGTCATGTCAAACGTCCTCCCGCTACTGTGTCGTGGTGTGGAGAGGGGTGTGCCAGCTCAGGTGTCGTCATCATCATCTGAACATGGTTGAAAATGACGAGGTCCGTCCCAAAATAGCCCTCGTGTTGCTTTAAAACGGGACGCTAATATAACTAAATTAAACTAAACTAAGCCAACTGGAATGGTGTGTCTATACAGATTAAAATTTAAGATACCGTGTTTCAAAAAATATGCCACTTAGCTCAAGAAATTTTAATTAATTAATTAATGATTAAAGGATGGACTTAATATGGACTTTTTTGACTGAATTGAGTTTAAACATATAGTAATGACATACTAGAAAAAATATTTGAAATTTGAAATTTTTTAAAAAAAATCTTTCATTATTACATTCGGGAAAGTCGGGATATACAACATGTTAATATTCTCAAATCTATGACAACATGTGTAGATTCTTTATCGCTTGTATGATTAACGTTATCTGTTTCTTTTTATAATTATATTTTAAATGAAATCTATACGCCCAATGTTTAAGACGTTGACTGCCAACTAAGAAGTAACTTGTGGATGGCGTTCTTTTCTAGGACGCCAACTGCGATTTATGCCGTACTGTGTTTAATGCCATTTGTGTGCTGTTACGAATAACTTCACAGTACACTGACTACCACTGCATATTTAGACACCTGTGATAGAAAAGAAAACCTCACTTTATTAAAAATCAATAGTTGGTAGAGCCTCCACGAGATATCATGACAGCGTGGACTCTCTGGGTCATACTTTCCACAAGTCTTTGTAGGGCAGCTGGTGGTATTTGCCTCCACTCGACTTGGAGAAG
>JAPMOQ010032404.1:2330788-2439500 GCA_026543055.1 Argiope trifasciata | reverse complement strand
TTACAATATTAATACATACTATATTCTTGCAATATTAATACATGCTGCATTCTTACAATATTGAAGAATACCTTGGATTCTGATAGCCATTCTATAAGCTACTGCGATTCTCCTAGGAGCTTGAACTTATTTTTCGGGGGAAAAAACCGAAATCTATCGTAGCAAATTTTGTTTCAGACCGTGCTACATAAGCAGCATAATTAATCTATAACCAAAAAAGGGCTATAATGAAATTTGCAGACCAGAAATCTGGTTAATTTGGTCGCATATTGCTTTTCACAAACTACAGAACTTTTTAGGAAAAAATTACTGATTGCATTTTAACTCTGTAAAAATGGATTAGCGACAAATGGACGTTGAAAAATGTAGAAAACATTGTCGGAGAAAATAATCTAAATCTATTGCTTGACTTAATTTTTTTAAAATTGGGTATTCTTGTCTCCCAATTTTCATTCTTAATTTTTTCCCCATTATTCAAAATGTAAATGAAATTCCATCGGTCTGGAAATTAATTTTTATCAACCTGCTTGCACTGTTCTGCGAGAGACGGTTTTAAAATCTAGTGACACAATTTTATTTCAAGACTGTCATGTTCTCCATAAAGCCAATGCTGGCGGAAGAGCTTCTGTAGGAATTGCCATCGTATTTCGAATTCTGTGACTTCATGTAAATTAGTCTTGAGAACTTCACTACAAGCTGTCGCAGCCCAAATCCACACATGTTGTCTTTACCTACCACCAAAGGCATATAGTGATTACTTTAATTAAAAAGATTTTCTAAATCTTTTTTATTTAAAATAAATTCTATCCACATATAAAAAGTAAAAAACTGACATTAAAGACATCAGAACATTTATGGAAAAATTGATAAAACAACTGTTTCGGATGCCATAAGAATCCGTCTAATATGACAGAGATGACACGCAATCGTTATAAAAAGTGACTTTATAAATTGAAAGAAACAAATAACAGCTTTAGTCACTATATATACAACAGATCTTACATTCTAGATATCATATTCATAACAGGTCAAATCACGAATTTTAGCAAGTTTTAAAAAATCACGAGCCGTTTCAAGTATGGAATATTTGAAATAATTAAATGTCCGCTGCTATTTTTTTCATAAAAAGGAAAAACTTGTGTTCTAATCCCTGTGTCCCTCATTTCAAGTGATGGATGGGGGAGTGGTCACAAGATGAGAAGACACTCAAACGCAAAAGCGAGTTCTCTGTAGAAAGGTTTTGATTGGGCCGAGGCAAAAGATTAACGTATTTGAAATTGTGAAAGGCATGCCGGGATGCATTCGGTGAGAAATTCAAAATATGATCCCTCTGAATCGTCATGCGCCGAGAGCAGTAGCTTGTAACGTCTCTTATGGGCCGTAGTTCGAATGTGTGTGTTTCTATGCGGTGTCGTCAACAAATGCCTATTGTGAAAACGAGTTTCTTTACTGGAAGCGCCTTTTCACACATATGAATTTACGAATGCTAATGCTGCTTAAAAATTAAATATGGAGAAAGAACTAAAGAGATCCTCACTGGCTTATCTGAAAGAAACACAATTTCGATGCGAAATATGTGGATTAAATTGTAGTGATAAAAAGGCCTTAAATAAGCATTCATTTTGCCATCCAAATATGAAACCTTGTGTTTGCGAAACTTGTGGTAAAATATTCAAAAGAAGATGTCATTTAAAAACACATACTAGAGTTCTTTATAAACCTCATGTATTAAAGATAAACCTCATGTATGTAAAATCTGCAGTAAAGTATTAAATGATATTAATAGCTTAAAAAAACATTTACGAATTCACACCAAAGAAAAGCCTCATATTTGTGAAGTCTGCAATAAAGGATTCATTGAAATTTCTAACTTAAAAATGCATTTACAAATACATACAAAAGAAAAACTTTATATGTGTGAAATTTGTAGTAAATCATTTGCCAGATTAAGTATTGTAAAGGAGCATTTACTTATCCATACAAATGAAAAGCCCTATGTGTATGAGGTTCTGCAGTATAGCGTTCAGACAAGTGGGTGATTTAAAGACAAGTTTACGCATTCATAGGAATTAAAAGCCTTATGTTTGTGAAATTTGTGTCAAAAAATTCAATGAAAGAACTCGTTTGAGACAACATTTGCGTGCTCATACCAAAGAACAACCTTACGCCTGTGAAATATGTGGCAGAAATTTTTCACATCAAAGTTCTTTAAAAAGACATTTAATCATTCATGTAAACGAGTAACTTTATATGTGCTATTTTTATAACTAATAATTATGCCAAAGAGAGAAATTTTTAAAAATATTTATGCACAAAAGGAAAGTTAACCTGTGGAGATTAAAATGACTTCGAGGAAATAAAGTTTTGCTCAAAATTATTTCCTTATAATTGAAATTTTTTTTTAATATTTATGAATTCTATGGAAATGATTTTTAATTAAAAAAAGCACCAATAACGTATTTTATATGCCCGTTGAAAAAGGAAAGTTAAATGTTTCAAAATTTAAGCTTGAATACATATTACAAATTCATTATAAAAATATGTATAAGAATATACAGGAAATATTCCTTAGATTGGTGATAAATTCTATTTTTTGTACAGGATGCGCCAGAAAAACTTACTTATTCGAAAAAACTTCCGAGTGGTGAGTTGGATAGGTAGAGGGATGATACGGGGTGTTACTGGAGGGGAAAGTCTCCAAGTTTTTTTTTCTTTCTCTAGTTAGTTGTCATCATGTTCTAGTCTAAAGCTTCTTTTATAATGGTTGCTCGCTTGTTGCTACTCAACGTGCTTTCCGCGCTTGCTTTGAAATTCCTCCTCACAAACCAATTCCTGACCGTAATTCAAATTCATTTCGGAAGTGTCGCTAAACCCAGAAATGGACATCAACGGACACCAGAACACCGAAAAATGTCGAAATAGTGTGGCAGTCAGTTCTGTGTTCTCCCCGGCGTTCGGCAAACAAACACGCAGCTTCTTTGGGAATTTTCTGTAACTTCTCTTCGACGAATTCTCCATCAAGACCTTCGATTTCATCTCTATAAACTGGCTGTTGTGCAAGAATTAACTGAACGCGATTTTGTTGCCTGTCAAAATGCATGTGAAATGCTGCTTGACAATCTGCCTGAAAAGCGGTATTTTTTTTCAGTAACGAGTCTCACTTTGAAATCCCATGTTTATGTCGATGACCACGGACAATAACTCATCTCAAGAACAACATTCGAGACGCCATTTCCAACATACCGACTGATATGCTGCAAAGAATATACACGAACTTCAAAAATCGACTTAATCATTATATGCGTAATGGGGGGGGATTTAACTGATGTCATTTTCAAAACTGTATGAAAAAAAATAGATATTGTATTCTCAAATAAAAAAAGGATTAAAACAATAACTGATGAAATTTTGTTTTTATTGACCTTTCAAATAAGTTTCTCTGACGCACCCTGTATAATGAACTATGTAATAATCATCATATTCGTATTTTACATCAGGAAAGATAATTATAATGTTCGAATTAATTATTGATAAATTAATATGTTCGAATTCCTGACTGGAAATTCAATGCTTAATAATGATTGGTTCAAATTTTATATGAAACATGTTTTTAATTTCGTATAGCGAAATAATCACTTATTAAATTAAACACTGCATATTGAATATTATTTTTAGCATAGATTATTTAATTATTAAACCAAAATTTCTTTTTTTCAGCTAATTCTTTTAAATAAATGTTCGGATATTTTTTTAATGTTCTTTATACTTATTTGAAGGATATAAACAAGAGGTTCTGAAATGTGTTGGTATCATATAGCGGGTATAACAAAATCTAGAATGGGTGTCATTTTCACAAACTGAAAAAGTTACGATGTGCACTTAAAACCGTTATCTACCTACTGATCAGTAATTTTGCTTTTCTCATAATTCCATATTGAATCATCATGCCTATTTGGGGAAAATGTCACGCTTTTTCTCTCTGAAAAATCTATCTATCTATAACACTATAATACGAGGAATGGTTGCCAAGTCGAAAATCGCCCCAGAATTAATAAACTCCGGAAAACTTGGGGGTCTGAGGTTTTTGGCCACGAGGAATCGATTGGCGCCGGTTTTGAAGCGCTACGGTCGAGCAGCTCGGAGTTACAGATAGGATATTTTCAAACTTTATTAGTTCGCCATAATGGCTACTTAAATTTTCAAGCGGTAACGTGCTGCCATCTATAGCCAATATGGCGAACTAATAAAGTTTTATGTTTATACTGTTATAGGTTTATAATATGTTTCTTATGTATGTATATATGTTTGGTTTTTCTAAATAAATTTGTTAAAAATATTGAACTTCAACACACTTCAATCTTTACCTTTACTTTACCTTTGTATAGAATACCCTTTCCAAACTCTAACTTTGTTTAGAATAGTTTACAATGGTGCACTTTAACCGGTTATCTTTTCACCAATGGTTTCACAAATTTTCTTATGGCATGTATTGTTTTGATAAATCACAATTGAAAATTTAAATCTTCGAGTTAGCTTCGATACCTGTTTTCTCCGAGTGGAGCTCGGTCACCCGCTGGTACTTAAAGAACGCAAGTAAATACTGTAGAATTGTTTTCTAAAAATTGGGTAGCAAATTTTATAAGTTTAGGAGCCGACGATTTTGATAATTGATACTGAATTCAAACATAAATCAACTGACATCTGTCTACTAATATTTTTACACATACTTATAATTGCTGTTATTTATTAGTATGAAACTAATACTTAAAATTTATCCTTCTCGTTCTTTTTTCCGCAAATAAAAGCTGTCAGAATTTTTCTTAATGTTTTTATGAATCTCATATCGCAAGCGAAAAACACAAATAAAGAGAGATAAAATATCAATTGATTTCGTAAATATAAGATTTAATTTAGGATGAAGTTAAGACATCATATTTGATTGAATTTGAAATTTTTTTTAATTTCAATTTGGTGTTTATACGTAGTGAGAGCTTTGGATAACAAGATTTCTTTTTCTGGAAAAAGATTTAAAAAAAATTTTAACATAAGTTTGTTTCTAAACTTTAGAGCGCCCTTTGGGCAGGATAATATAAACCACAGGATTCTTGCAATTATTTTATGATATATTTAAACAATATTTAAACAAATATTTAAACAATATTAAATATTTAAAAAAATGTGTTGTTACATTCTTTTTATTTGCATGGGTCTTAAGCGAGTGATGCCCTTAAACATTTTCTACATAAAAAGGTAATTTCTTAATTATGATTTATTCTTAAAGTCCGATCGCCCTTTAGCAATTCATTGTAATCATATGAATCATTGTAATCGATGAATGACTTCTAAGAAGAAAACTAATATGCTTTGTGCAGATTTGATTTCATTGGGTTAGGTTAGTTTAGTTTAGTTATATTAACGTCCCGTTTAGAAGAAACATTAGGGCTATTTTGAGATAGACATCGTAATTTTGAACTGTGGTTATATGACGACTACAACACCTTATCTGGCTACCAATTCCTAAACTTCTACACCTCACCAAGCACGAGCTGACGTACTTAATGTGCACCAGACCAGTTTACACAATGGTTTTTTGGTAAAATCAGGTCTCAAACCTAAAATCCTGAACCAGTTCTGACGCCAAGACCATCAAGACATCCAGTTCGAAGAAAACAATTTACATGAAAGTTGCCGATGCTTTATCCTGAACGTTGGGAGGTTCTATAACTTTTACCATTCAGACAATAATAAATTGTGCAAGTCTATGTTCTGTGTTTTCAACAAACTTATTGATCTGATTTATTTTAGGAATGCGAATATCTTTTTCCTTATTGGGTCTTTTTATAAAAGTTTGCAGTAAGATTAATTTCCACATATTTTGTACCATCTGCATGGAAAACACGTTTCATTCTTTTCAGCAGATTTAGCTAAAATGACTATACGGGAAAAGACTGACAACAAACATTTATAATTTGATAAACACAATTTTTAATTTATCAAAAATTCTTGTTATGAAATCTGAACTTGAAATATAACGAGAAGAGTTTCGATGAGAAAACAGTATAATTTTACTGTGTTTATAATTTTTATTAAGTTATGCGTTTCAGAAATATTGGTTAGAGTAAATATCAAGATAATCTGGAAGATTTCTTCTTTTAAAAGAATACACGAATTTGATATTTTCTAAACCGAATTTCCAAACTTATGGAATTATTTCTAATTTATTTATTGTTTGTAATTTATTCATTGTAGTACTCATGTTCCAAATAAAATTTTTGAACTAATATACCTGATTCGTACAAATGAATTATTCCTGAGATGCAGAATTTCTTATGGATGGAAATACTATATCACATCTGACTGGTTCTCTCCAGTAACCGAAGTCAGAAAGAGATTATTTTATTCTACCCAATAGACTGCTCTCCTAATAGAAAATCTCATAATAAAGATTTTAAGCAGAAAATGATTTTTTATTTCATGTTTTATTCGATACTCCGTTGTTGGACAAAAAAAAAACAAATGTTTACTTTTTTTTATCGTATTCCTAGCTTTTCCTTCTATTCTGAATTCTTTTTTTTTACATCATGTGATGAACGGATTTTAGGTCATAGTATAGAAATGTAAATCTAGACTTTCGATTTTTTTTTTTTTTTTTGCTATTTTATTAAGAACTAGCCGCCTTTGGCGACCAGCTGGTTCGCCATAAGTAATGTGTTCTAAAATTTTCAATTAAATCACATATTCATGAGCCTTGAAGTAACTCCGGGCATTGATTGGCGTGAAATTCATATTTTCTTTAAGATGATGGACTGACAGTTCTAAAAGAACGCGTTTTCCTAATAATATTCTTTAATTTTATAAATCAGTCAGTTTTAATGATTGATTTAGAAGACTGATTGATGTAGCAACTTTTATTTAAAATATTATTACAAATATTTTGTAAAATATGGCTCACAGAGCAAAGTATGAAGAAATCTAAAACTCATTATTCATAAATGTATTGTTTGACTCAAACTACATAAAATGTAATTATTTACTTCATTTAGATCAAACTAATAGTATTAAACAATATATATGCCTATTAATAATATTTTACAAATTGGCCATTGGAAAGGAATTTGAATGCATATCCTGTATGAATTCAATCCTGTATAAATAAAGATAATTTATTCAATTACTGATTTAAATATTGCAAACGATCATAGAATCTTTTGCCTTGCATTTTTTAAAGAAAAAATAACATTTTATATTTATTTTATTTCATCCAGTCACGTGCTAAAAGTTGCATTTCTTCAAATTTAATTTGCGATGATAGTTTTTTTTTTTAATTTGAACTTCTTTCAAAATGATAGCAACACGGTGATAAAACTTAATTTTTTTTCCCTTTGACGTTCTCTTGCAGATTAAATTTTATTGTTTTATCCGAAATATATTGTTGAAAATAAGGTTAAAACATTTCTTTAACAATTCGTTTAAAATAGAAGTTTAAGTTATATGTTAAAACACCGATACCATTAGAAAACTAATTTTTTTCTTTTTAAATTGATGTAAAAATCATGTTTGTGTAATTATATTTTCGGAAGTTATAGCAAAAAAAAAGTCGAAGTTTCGCTTAAATTTTAATTAATTCAAATTTTAATTAAAAATTCGAAAAAGGGCTCAGAGGTGCACATTCCCGACCTCCAAGGTATACATGTACCAAATTTGGTAGCTCTTGGTCCAACGGTCTGGCCTGTAGAGCGCCAACACACACACACACACACACATTGAGCTTTATTATAAGTATAGATATAGATAAAATCCTCGTTGGCGCTTCAGCGCTAAAATACAAACTAATACTTTTTTAGACAGTAATCGATACTTATTTTTCGATATTTAAATTCAGTTAATTGCAATTTTTAGGTAGTTGATTATTAAGTTCAGTTGTATTCTTAATGTAATGTTTATGCAGTGGTATTTTTAAAAATATTATTGTATTTTTTTAAAATGATTTTTGAGTCGAATTTCTATTTTTACTATTTGCCTAAAAATTTAAAATACTTCTAAAATTTCAGTGTCACGTCTACCATGTCTCAATTTTACAGCTTGTTGTTTTTTCCTATAACCTAACATTTAATCCAATGGTAAATTAAGTCCAGAGAAAGAAATTTACACTTCCAGTACCATGATGAGGCTTTTGAGCTACCAAATTTACAGGGAGATATTTATCACATCGTCTGTATTAGGCTAGAATGTGAAACATGCATTCTAATTACATTATGTACCAATTCAATACATACGAATGATTTCTTATACTTATCTCGTTCACATACACGACAGACAGTTAGTTGTGACTTAAAATGTCGGAATAATTTTATTGCAGATGTCAGACGCTAAATTTCATATGTATATTCCGGTTCTTTTGCAAATTATCGCTTTGAAATTCAAACTAATGTTTAAACACAAGAAGTTTTGAATTGTAGAGACAGTGAAATTCCATTAGTTAGTTTAATGATTAGCCTGAATTTTGTTGGGATTGTGTGTGTGTGTGAAAAATCAATTTCAGAATGTACCTTTATATATATAACTTTATATATAAAGAATATAACTTTACCCTGGAGTTTTGTTGTTTTTATATCATTTATGTGAAATGTAACGTACAAATAAAAGAGAAAAGCTTTGAGATTCCACTACCAATAGTTTCACTGTTTCAAAATTTTAAATGTTACGATTATATTAATTAATATCCCTTAATTAGAGATGATTTGATAATCTTAAAATGGTTTCGATAAGGAGGTGTTATTCTTTTGTTAAATATAAAAAATTAAACGTCTATAATTATTGCTATTAAGTTATTAAATCATTAATTAATGCATTTTAATCTAAAATTCTTACTGTTGGTTACATAAACCTCATTTTAAGTATTTTTCCAAAGCATCGATTACAACAAAGAGATTATGTTTTAATAAGCTAACATATACTTATAATAAAGCTCTGTATATGTGCGTGTGTTTATGTTGGTACTAGAAAGGCCATACCATTTTATTTACAGCTATCATATGTGTCGTACCTTTGTGATTGAGCATGTATTATTATATTACGACTCTTTTGAATATTTAAATAGAATTTAAATGAAAAAATGAGGTGATAGTTTTTTTCACGATAATTTTCGAATTTGTTATCGCACAAAAACGATTTTTACATCAAGTTTTTGTTTTTAAAAAAAACCATTCTTTTTAATGATACTAATTATAATGACAGTAACTTATAAAATAAATTTCCACTTTTCTGTCAATTAAAAGAATATTTTAATTGTATTTTTCAATGATATATTTTACATAAAATAAAAATAAATTTTAACCTCCATGAATATGCCATATATACTTGGTTGTCGTTTGCTCGCAGACGGTTTTAGATAGCCATTGCCAGCTACTGATCAGACCGTTAGTTCTCATTACATCAAAATTTATCCGTGAACGAAGTCGTGGGTAATAGTTAGTTCTATATAAATTAATATGTTTGATAATTTATTGGCAAATAACATATATAGAGAGGGGGGGGGGGTAGAGAAACCTCGTGATTGTTTTAAACTTGTTAATGACTTAATTAAGATAAATAATGACTTAAAAAATAATGTTCTTACAGGATAACATGAAATGCGCGTTCGCAGATTTCATTTCTACATTTCTTAATTTTTTAAAAATAATTAATTGGTATTTAAGAAAGTTAAAATCGCCAATTTACTTTAAATTAGATAAATTTTTAGAAATGTGTTGTTGTTAAGAATGGGCAAATTTTATTTTAAGAGCAATTTCAAAAAAAAAAATTAATTTATATATAAATTATCAATTTATTTAATTTTACAAAAATAATTTTGCAAATTATTTTATGAAATTTATTGCCTCACAAGAAGTGTTAAATATTTTTATATAAGAACTATATTTGAATCTGGTTTTATAATTCTTGGGAAAAAATGAATGAAAAATTAAATGAAATAAATGACAAACATTAAAACTGAGCAAAGGCAGAAATGTGCTTCTTGTACGAAGGGAGAGGGGGGAGTAAAAGTATTGCTAATACTAATAATAAAAAATACGAAGAAGAGCTCATTTCCGGAGTTCGTCATTCTTTGACCTTGATTTCCGCCCTATTGTTTATTTTACTGTTTTTTTTTTCCTCTTTCTTTTTTTCTTCCACGCTTACGGAAAAGCGTTTGGGGTATAAGAATCCGTTGGCAAACAATTAATATAACACAATAGTTGTCCAGCTGCAGATTTAAAATAGAAGAGAAAAAAGAATAGAAAAGAAAAAAAGAGAAAAAAAGGGTATGTTTGAGAGGCGAAGGTATGGAATAAAGAACGTATTTGTACTTGACCAATATTATCATCAACTATTTTCTTTCACTCGTAAGCCCTCTTTCACTAAAATCTAAAATAAGCAAGCAAAAAAAAAAAAGCCGTAGTTAGGCACAGTCTTCTTCTTGCATACAGCCGACCATCCCGCCACCACTGAACGTAGCAGTATCGACAGGATTTGTTGTGGTCGACTGCTCAGATAGGCAGATAGACGCCACAACCTCTGATAGGGGTGGCGGTAGCGTCCTCCGTCACGACCCCAGATAACACCTGCCGAAAGAGAGCGAATTCCTTTTTTGCTAACCCGAAAACGTCTGCATGTTCCATCCCCCCCTCCGCTTCCTATCTCCTTTACTGTTTTCCCTTTCCTTTCTTCACTCGCAGCAAAACCTTTGAGAGCACATTGGTTAGTCCTAAACTAACAAAGAAGTTTGTAGTGCTAGTTATAATTATTTCTACTGTGAGTTTATGTCGATATCCATCTTGAAAATTCTTCCCTACGATCGATGAAGAGGAAGAGATTTAATGAGGGTTGCTTATAATAAGAAAGGTAACAAATTTATTAAAAATAATCTAATAAGGTAATTCGGTCGAATTTGACTTTACTTGACTGCCAATCTCTTGCTAATAAATGCGATGAAAGAGTTATATTGATAATATATTTATTTAAGAAGTTATTAAGGCGTAAATTCAACTTATCAAAATACATTCTAAAAATATTGGAATTTAAGTGAAGCAATGATTTATAGAATTATTTAAAAATAAGCAATGACATAACCAAAATATATAGATTATATTTTAATCTGCACCTTTGAATTCTCTAATACGTTTTCCAACAAGATTAATTTAGATATGATTTATAAGGGTTGAAGGAGGTTGAGAACAAGGAAATAAGTTTGGGAGATAGAATATAATCAGCAAAGAAGATAAGCAATGTAGCCAAATTTTTAAACATTTTGATAAAACAGCCATAGGATCTGTAATTTAGATTTACAAATATACCCATATTGCATAACACACACTAAAAGTTTAAGATATTTAGAGAACACTTTCCCCGTTCGCCTGAAGAGATAGCCTAGCATGTTTGAGCAGCAAATGGTACGAGAAAATTCAACTAGTCCTCTATATGAAACTCCAATTGACTTATACAAAAACTCTGAGGGGCGCGATGGTCTGGTGGTAAGGTCTCGGCTTCCGAACCGGAGGGTTTCAGGTTCGAGACTCGATTCCACCGAAGAACCGTCGTGTGAGGGGGCCTCTTGCACGTTAAATCTGTCAGGCCAAACGTCCTCCCCCTGGTGTGGTGGAGGGGGGTGCCAGGTCAGGTGTCGTCCTCGTCATCTGGCCGTACTTCAAAATTACGAGGTCCATCCCAAAACAGCCCTAGTGTTGCTTTACAACGGGACGTTAATATAACTAAATTAAACTATACAAAAGCTCTGAAGTACAAGGTTTATAATGGTCTAGCAATGAATGATCTTGTAGCAGACACAAAACACTGCGCATGGACACTATAGTAACTACTGAGGTGTTAAAAAAATAACAGAAGATAGTTCGCAATATAAAGTTCACGAATTACCAAGATGATTCAAGACTGAAGTACGCTCGTAAGAGGACAGTAAGCACGACCTCACTCGTTGATAGCGAAGAGAGATTGTGTTTACTGTCCTATAACTAACACCCCGAGGGGCACCTCGAAATGAGGATGAGATGCCTCCGGTATGGTGGTTGGATCACGCCAACGCGGTGGGCACTATAAAAGGTGCAGGTTCTTCCCGTCCCATCGATGACGGGAAGTACTGTCTACGGGGTGGGCTGTACCGTAGATGATGATGGCCCTTAGGACTCAACCATAGTTCCCGCCAGTGTTGCTGTAGTGGCAGTGCGGTCATTCAGTCTTGCGTAGTTAATTTGTGTGCCTTAGTGATGGGTCGGAGGTCAGTGATATGACTTACTGTCCTCTAACTGTCAGTTATAGTTCACTTTGACTGGATATGTCCAAGCAGTGTGCTGGTAAGTAAATTTAATGCAAGTGTGTAATGCTATATTTCATGTCTAACTTGTTTCGCATTTAAATTATCGCTTTGAAATTCAAGCAAAAAGTTTGAGCCTAAGAAGTTTTGAAGAGTAAGAGTTAATGAAAATTCCAAAGACTGAAATTTTAATGATTAACCTCGACATTTTGTTCGAATTAGGGAGGGGGTGATAAGTCAGGTGTTTCAGATTATATATAATTTTACCCTGGAGTTTAGTTGTCTTTGCATAATTTACGTAAAGTTTAACGGATATAAAAGAAAACCCGTGAGATTCTACTTGCAATAGCTTCACCATTTCTAAATTTTAAATGCTTCGATATTATATTAATAAACATCTCTTAGTTAGCGATAATATGGAAATTTTAAAATGATTTCTATAAATGTATTTCTTTTTTTAAATATAAATAAAAAAAATTCATCTATTATTATTACTATTTAGTTATTAAATACTGAATTGAGGAATTTTAATCTAAATTCCTTTTTGCCAATTTCATAAACCACATTTTAAATATAGTTTCAAAACACAGATTATTGCAAAGGGATCATGTTTTCATTTACTAATCTGTACTAATAATTAAAGCTCAATTTGTATGTGTGTGTGGGTGTTGAAATTCTACGAGCCAAACCATTTAACCTATTTGACCCAAATTTGTGATACATAACACCGTGGAGGAGAAAATATACGACTTGATGGGATATTTTAACTTTTTAAATTAGAACTTTAATTAATTAAAGATTAGTCAAATTTCCGCCGTAGCTTCCGAATATATTGTCGCACAAAAATTATTTTAACATCAAGTTTATGTTTTAAAAAAATCATTTTTTAAGGATATAAATTTTTTAATATACAAATTACATTTCTATTTTTCTATGAATTTTAAATATATGCCTTATAAGTAGATATTTCAACAGTTTATTTCGCACAAAATAAAAATTAAATTAAATCTGCTGGAGTATGTTAAGCCTACATGAAAAAAAAAGATTTTATCAACGTGTTGTTTATATTAAGAGTTAAAAAAAGATAAATATAAAATAAGTTAACTCTTAATATAAACTAAACCTAAAAAATGCAGTTTTTAGCAGGTGCACATGATATTAAGTTTTTCTGTATGAAATTAAATAAATATAAAATATGATATTTTCTAAAGAATACATGCACGAAAAAAGTTTGTATGACCTTTTATATCGATATTATTGATCAAATAAATCAGTTTTATTGGAGGCAAATATTCTTTATTATATAAAAAATATTAAGTCTAATCATATCCCGGCAACATATATATAAATCTTAAGTAATATGTACACATCTGCTAACAGAATTGTTTAAATGAAGCTAATAATTATGTTTATGTAATTAAGTCTGTAAATTTTCTTGTTAATAACGAATTTTAAAATTTTATATAATTCTCAGTTAAACAATTAAAAATACAATAATGTTTTAAATTTTAAAAAAATTCTAATTTTTTTTTAAATCTATACTTATAATAAAGCTCAAGGTATGTGTTTGTTGTTACTCTACAGGCCGGACCGTTCCACCTAGAACTAGAAATTTGGTATGTGTATACCTTGGTCACCAAGAATGTGCAACTCGGAGCGATATTTTCGAATTCTTAATTAAAATTAATTAAAAATCAAGCGAATTTTTCGCTCTAATTTTCGAAAATATTTTCGCACAACCATGATTTTCACATCAAATTAAAGATTTTTAAAAAGTTAGCTTTTTAATATTATCAATGTTTTAACATATAACTTAAGCTACTATTTTTAACGAATTTTTAAAGAAATATTTTAACCATATTTTTCAACAATATATTTTGGACAAAACAAAATTTAATCTGTACGAGCACGTCTGAAGGAAAAAATTAACTTTTATTAACGCGTTGCCATCAAATTGATAGAAGTTCAAATTTAAAAAAATCAACTATTATTGCAAATTAAATCTAAACTATGTAACTTTCAGCACGTGAATAGATAAAATAAAATAAATATTAAATGTGATATTTTCTTAAAAGAATAAATGAAAAGCAAAGGTTTCTATGATCGTTTGCAATATCTATATCATTAATTCAATAAACCATCTTTATTTGTGGTAAACATGATTGAACTCATACAGCAAATACGGCCCAAATAGCTAATTTTTAAATAGTTCGTAGTAGGCATACATATTGTTTAGCACTCTTAACTTGGTATAAATGAAGTAAATAATTACATTTTATGTAACTTGAGTCAAACAATGCACTGATGAATAATAAATTGTAAATTTCTTCATACTTTGCTCTGTGAGCCATATTTTACAAAATAGTTTTGCTAATATTTTAAACAAAAATTGTAACATCAATCAATTTCCGAAAGCAATCATTAAAACTGACTGATTTATAAAAGTAAAAGAATATTATTATGAAAATGTGTTCTTTTTAGATTTTTCTTCCTTTATCTTAAGGAAAATATCAATTTCAGGCCAATCAATGCCTGGAATTCTTTAAAGGCTGATAATCAAATGAATATGTGCTTGCATACATAAATGAATGGGTGCGTACGTGTGTGTGTTTGAGCACTACACCCCCTCAGGGGCCCACCTCCTTTAGGTGGGTACGGGTGTCCCAATCCCGAGGTACCCAGGGATCTTTCATTCTTTTTTTCCCTTCCCCCCTATTTTTTTTTCTCTTCTTACTCTCCCCGCTCTCCCCCCTTTTATCTCTCTTCCTTCTTCCATCCCTCGACGGTAAGCGAGGGAGCTCTCCATGAGAAGCGGTCGCCGCTCTGTTTGCTTCTTGCTTCTCATGGACAGTCGAAAACCCCACGTGTTAGCCGTGCGTGGCGACCCATCAGACGGGTGGTACATTTCGGTCCCTGATGTATCAATCGGCTGGTATCCCAGACATTTGACTGGGCTGCTCAAGGGGATCAAGCGAAGGGGTTACTCCTTGGGCTTGGCGTTAAGGGTGGTCACTGTCCCCGGGGGTAACTCTCAGCGTATAGGTTCCGGCTAGCAC
Organism: Argiope trifasciata; assembly: GCA_026543055.1. NCBI lineage: Eukaryota > Metazoa > Arthropoda > Arachnida > Araneae > Araneidae > Argiope > Argiope trifasciata. The sequence goes on along the minus strand of JAPMOQ010032404.1, from coordinate 2,424,140 downwards.
CATGGTAAGTGCCGAGGCTGGGATTGTCTGGAGCCGGTGGCTGCCATCCCTTGTTGGGCTCCGTGGTGGGCGGTGCCGTCGGGCCCGAATTTTTCTAAATATCGCATGGGTTTTTTTAATGATCAACACAGTAATGCTTTTTTAAAATTTTTTATAGTTTTTTCTGAAAACAATGATTTGAAGAACATTTCCCCCCTTTTGATTCATAAAAGTATCTCTTCACTTGTCGGCGAAGTAAAATCAATTAAAAAACTAAACAGTGGAAAACTTCTAATCGAAGTCATGAACATGAGACAATCAGAAAATATATTGAAACTAGAAAAAATAGGGAACATAGATGTCAAAGTCACTCCACATCGTACACTCAATCATTCCAGAGGCGTTATTTCTGAAAGCGAATTTCAAAAAGATCTGGAAGAAGATATACTAGAATGTCTGAAAAGCCAAAAAGTCATTGCAGTCCGCCGAATTACAGTCAAAAGAAATGGTCAGAACTTTCCAACAAAACATCTTATCCTTACATTTGACACACCTGTATTACCAAAATCCGTTAAAATAGCTTATATAAACTGCCCAGTTAAACATTTTATTCCTAATCCACTACGCTGCTTTAAATGTCAAAAGTTTGGCCATACAATAACGGCTTGCCGCGGAAAACAAATCTGTGCACGTTGTTCTATTCCAGATCACGAAAGCAACTCTTGCAATTCTACCGTAACAAAATGCCACAACTGCGATGGTGATCATCCATCGTATTCCAGAACATGTCCTCATTTTAAGCAAGAAAAAGAAATCCTGACGGTTAAAATAACCAAAAACCTCTCTTTCCCAGATGCTCGAAAAATAGTCACGGACAGAACACCAAAACCAAATCTCTCTTATGCATCTGCACTTAATTCCTCCGTTCCTCCTTCCCAACAAACAACCTCTGCCATAAATAATCCAACATCAACTACAGCAAAAACTCCGGTTAATAATGAATTAATAACAATTAAAAAAAGTGACTGGCTTGAACTTCTTGCAATTAAAAAATTTTGGGAGAATGCCTCATCCTCCCCTGCCATATCACAGGCAACTACTAGTTCAACTCCTGTGCAAGAGATTCACCCAAATTCACCTTACCCAACTATTATTAGTGATAAACAAGGAAATACATCCCCAGTTTCTAAAAATAATTTATTAGATGAAAAAATGACATCAAATAAATCTTCAAATAATAATAATAATATATCCTTATCAACAAAAAACAATTCTTCCCTGGTAAGTACGAATGCAAAAAGTGCTCGGGAAAATAAAAAAATGATGAAGAAGTCAAATGATAAGGAGAAAATAAAAGAATCCAAATCTACCAAACGTGCTCGCCTACTAGCCAATAAAAGAGATCAAAATATCGAAAGTTCTGCAAATCGATCACTTTCCCAACAAGACTTTTTGAAAGATTCTCGAAAGAAAAATCCAAATGATGATTGTGAAGATAGTGACTCACTTCTTAAAGTTCATCCATCTGAAGATGATATGTCCACCAGTGAGGTTGATGATTCCTTGCTCCCTCTGTAGTCATCCGCTTCTGACAGTTTTTACACTTTTACTGTTTTAAAATTTTTAAATTTATGGCTGCATTTATTTCCTGGAACTGCAGAGGGTTTCTGAACAAGTCTTCAGAACTTAGAGACCTTATTTATAAATATCAGCCAACCTGTATTGCACTTCAAGAGACATATCTTAAAACTGATAAAAATAATATTTCTAATTACCAAATTTTTAGCAAACATCATATGCAAAATAGAGCTTCTGGTGGCGTTGCAATTCTTACAGCTAGTAATATCCCATCCATGCCTTTGACTCTGAACACTAATCTTCAAGCAGTGGCAATCCGAGTTCAGATGCAATCCCTGATCACTGTTTGCAGTCTCTACTTGCCTCCCAACGAAACAGTTATTCAAACAGATCTGAATATCTTGATTTCTCAACTCCCATCTCCATTCATTATTTTGGGAGATTTCAATGGTCATAACACTTTATGGGGCAGCTGTAATTCAAATGCACGAGGTCAACAAATCGAACAACTGCTTGTTGACCATAATTTATGCCTTTTAAATACTGATGAAAAAACACATTTTCATTTACCAACGCGAACATTCCATTCAGTCGATCTGGCTATTTGTTCTCCAGCACTTCTGCCTTTTTTAAATTTAACTGTTGACAATGATCTTTATAATAGTGACCACTTTCCTTTAATTATTACAGATAGTAGACACAGTACTACTGGCTCTTACCATCCCCCTAAATATGTCTTAAATGCAGCGGACTGGCAGAAGTTCACCTCTCTGGCTAATATTGATTCTCATATAATTAAATCTTCAACTATTGAGGAAGCATTAAATCATATTGTCAATACTATAATAGACGCAGCAGACAATTCTATTCCAAAAACGTCTGGCATTCGAAGAAAACAAAACAAGCCCTGGTGGAATGCCGACTGCCAACAGGCATACAAAAAACAGAAAAAGGCCTGGAGTATTTTCCGAAGACATCCCACCACACAAAACTTTATCTACTTTAAAAAGGCCAGAGCAGAATCCAGAAAAATTCAACGACGCAGTCGAAGAATTTCTTGGCGAAACTTTGTCTCTAATATCACCTCTAAAATATCCAGTCGCCATCTGTGGAACAAAGTAAAAAGAGCTTCAGGTGTTTCTCACACTAATAGTGTTTCTATTTTAGTTCATAATGGAAATACAATTTCATCCGTAAAAGATATTGCAAATTGCATTGCCGCAACTTTCGCTAATACTTCTAACAGCCAAAATTGCACTCCTGAAATTTTGAATTACAAAAAAAATGCAGAAAAACAAAACTTAAATTTTAATTCTCGGACTACTTTGCCGTACAACTGCGATCTAACGTTTCTGGAATTGCAATCATGTTTGTCTAGTGTCCACAACTCTTCTCCAGGACCGGACAATATTAGCTATTCCATGATTAAACATTTAACTGTCGAGTCTCAGAAAACCTTATTACTCTTCTACAATCGTGTTTGGCGCGAACACAGCTTTCCTACTATTTGGCAAAACGCAATAATAATTCCATTGTTGAAACCAGGGAAAGATCCTCAAGACCCGTCAAACTATCGCCCCATTGCTTTGACCTGTTGCCTCTGTAAATTACTTGAGCGTATGATAAATCGCAGACTAATTTATTACCTGGAAAACAATAACTTTCTTCATCCATCTCAGAGTGGATTTAGAAAAGGTCGTACCACCACTGATAATCTCCTAGCCCTTGAAACAGACATCCGCCTTGCATTTTTACAAAGAAAGCATTTAGTTGCCATATTTTTTGATATCGAAAAGGCATACGATCGAGCCTGGCGGTACGGGATTTTGAAGGATTTGCATGATCTTGGACTAAGAGGAAACCTGCCTATTTTTATAAAGAACTTTTTAAAATTCAGAAAATTTCAAGTTAAAGTACAGTCCCAATTTTCAGACTTCTTCATCCAAGAGGAAGGAGTTCCCCAAGGTAGTGTTTTAAGTGTGACACTTTTTATTTTAAAAATCAATAGCATTTTAAAACAGTTATCGCCTACTGTGAAGGGCCATTTATACGTTGACGACCTATATATTTCATGCACCGGAATAAATATGAATTTTATACAAAGGCAATTGCAGATTGCAGTTAATAGCATTACACAATGGTGCAATAATAATGGTTTTAATATTTCTACATCAAAAACTGCGGGTGTTCACTTTTGCCTTAAGAAAAACTTACACTCTAACCCAGAAATCAAATTAAATGATGCAATCATTCCATTTTTAGACGAGATCCGGTTCTTAGGCATAATATTTGACAAGAAGCTAACTTTCCTCCCTCATGTAAAATTATTACGGAAAAAATGTGAAAGAGCTATGAATATTTTAAAAGTCTTGTCATCTACAGCTTGGGGTGCGGATAGAAATTCTTTGATTAAAATATATAAAGCCATGGTGCTCTCTAAATTGGATTACGGCAGCGAAATTTATGGATCTGCCAGAAAAAGCGTCTTAAGAAAACTGGATCCTGTTCATCACACAGCACTCAGACTTTGTTCCGGAGCTTTCAGGACATCTCCTGTTAAAAGCCTTTATATCGAATGCAACGAACCCTCTCTTGATGTAAGAAGACGAATGCTGTCTTTGAACTATTATTTTAGAATTCAGTCAAACATGAATAATCCATTTCATAATTTTAAAATTCGCCCGTATTTAAATAGACTGCAAGCGGCTAGAAAGTCGTCCATACCAGTGTTTTTTACAAGAGTCCAAAACTTCCTTTCAGAAAACCTGCTGAATCTACAATTGACCCCTCTTCTGACTAATGTCTTTCCACCTTGGAAAAATCTTAATATGCAATTTTTAGACTTGTTCAATACTTTTAACAAATCTGAGACAACAGAAGTTATTTATCAACAAATTTTCCTTGAACACAGACAACAATATAAAGACTTTCTTCCAATTTACACCGATGGGTCAAAATCATTTAATCATGTTTCTTTCGCAGTTATCTTCCCAGATACAGTAATTTCTTTTACGCTTCATTCCTTCTGTTCTATTTTTACGGCAGAAATGACTGCGATTTTATATGCATTAGAAGAAATTTCTGAGAGACCGGAAAAAAAGTTTATTATTTATACTGACTCTCTAAGTGTTTTACAATCACTAAAATCGTTTTACCTTCATCCTCATAATCATCCTTTGGTTTTCCAAATTCTAGATATTTTTAACAAACTAACTTCCCTTGATTTTACTATTTTGTTCTGTTGGATACCCTCTCATGTAGGAATTCTGGGCAATGAGGAGGCAGACAAGGCCGCTAAATTGGCAAGCATTCCGGTGATCTCATCTATTTCTCTGGGTGACATAAATAAGCACATTAAAAACCTCCTCTATTCAGAATGGCAAGCTCAGTGGGACCTTGAAACTAACAATAAACTGCATATTATCAAACCTCATATACAACCATGGACTTCATTACCGAATCGAAAAGCAGATACAGTATTTACCCGTTTACGTATTGGGCACACTAGATTCACCCATCTCCACTTGTTGCTTGGCGAACAACCACCTCAGTGTTCTCAATGTAATTGTCAAATGTCTGTCCAACATATATTGTCAGAATGTCCAAAGTTCAATGCTCAGCGTTTGCACTTTTTTCAAAACACGAACACTCCATTACCTTTCTTACTTGGCAAGACCCCACATGCTCAATTTTTCGCCTTTTTGAAATCAATAGGTTTTTATCCACATATTTAAGTATTCTTCAGCTTTTTCTTAAAAAGAGTTTTCGCTTTTTTTATATAAAATTTTACATTTGAATCCTGGAAAAAAAAACATAGTTTGGCGCAGCATAGTCAACATCATGGCTCTTGTGCCAATAAAACCTAAAAAAATCCAAAAAAATCCAAAAATTGAGCACTACACACTAAATCATATGATCTAGAGCTTTTGATCTAGAATTTTTTTGAAACTTTAATTAATTAAAAATTAAGCTAACATTTGGGAATTCTTCTGGATAATTTCCGAAAATATTACTTTTTTTAAAATCCTCTTAAAAATGCCTATTTTTATTGATAATAATATTTTAAACTATAAAGTAAGTTTCTATTTTTAATGTCTTTTTTTTAAAAAAATGCTCTGGCTATGTTTTTCAACTATTAATATCTCACAAAATGAAAGTAGAATTTAACCTGCAAGAGCATGTTAAAAGTGTTCCAGTGTTTTGCCGTCACTTTAACAAAAACTTAAACGGAACAATTAAATTAATTCTTATAGCAAATGAAACCGATTAAAGTATGATATTCTGCACGTGTTGAAATGATAGCGTAATGTTAATGAATAAATATACGATTTGATATTTTTCACATTATTCACACAACAGTTGATTGCAAATAAGAAATATATATCGTACAATGTACAAATAATCGTAAGGCTTCTATAATAATACGAGTTACGTGACTATCGAAGTTTGAAGCTTAAATATATTTGGCTGAAAAAAATTGTTTAAAAAAAACTGTACTACTACTCAGACCTTTTTTACCTGCCGACCAAGAGTTGACGCAGCTGTCTCTTTTTGGCGGGAGTGGAGGAAGGTCTCAAGAAGAGAAAACAGTCTACGGCAGAGGTGGGGTCCACGAAGCCGGTTATCGATTGCGCCGAGGCAGACGAAGTATTTGAAACTGTGAAAGGAATGCTGGTTTGTGAAGCCTTCTGAATTATATGGTCCCTCTGAATCGTTGCACGCCGTTGACTGCGACTTGTAACATCTCTTCTGTTTTCGTAGTTCCATTGTCTGTGTTTCCATCTCTTCTGTGTCGTCAAAGAACGTCTGTTGTGAGAAACAGATCATTTACTGGAACCGTACTTTTGAAAACACGAGCTTACGAACACCTCAGTTGTGTTTTCAGAAATTTATCACTTGATTCAATTGATTGTCTGAATTTTTATATTTGGGCAAAGAACAGAATCTAATGAAAGGCTGGACTAAACATAATAAAGCTCAAAGTACAAGTATTTCAGTTTGAAGAATACGAAATAATAGATTTAAATGAGAAATGTGGATTGTTTTAGCTGTTCACTGATAGAAAAAATATCTGCATTGATAAACTAGACGAAATATTCACACCCAAAAAAAAGTACAAGGTATAAGCCATAATCTGTTCTTTGTAGAGAAAATTATGTATGCCCTGTGTGTGCAGAAAAATTAAATATGGAGAAAGAACCAACGAAAAAATCACTGGATCATCGTGAAGAAACGCTATTTCAATGTGAAATATGTGGATTAAATTGTTGTAATAAAGATGCTTTACGTAAGCATTCGTCTGTCCATTCAAATGTGAAACTGAACGCATGTGAAACTTGTGGTAAAGCGTTCAAAACAAATTGTGAATTAAAAAGACATGCAAGGGTTCATATGATAAAAAAGCCTTATGTATGTGAAGTCTGCAATAAAACATTCACTCATATTTCTAGCTTAAAAGTACATTCACGCATTCATACAAAAGAACAACCTTATGTCTGTGGCGTCTGCAGTATGGCTTTTAACCATGTAAGTAATTTAAAGACACATTTACGCATTCATACAAATGAAAAGCCCTATGTTTGTGAAATATGTGTCAAGAAATTTACTCAAGTAAGTCATTTGAAACAGCATTTAACTACTCATACAAAAGAAAAACCCTTTGTCTGCGAAGTCTGTAGTAAAGCATTCAACCGAAAGAGCCATTTAACAAAACATTTGCGTACTCATTAAAAAGAAAAACTTTTTGCCTGTAAAAAGAATGAAAAGACATTCAGCGGAAGAGATACTTAAAAAAAAACATATAAGTACTCATACGCAAGGAAAAATGTAACTTTCAATGAAACTTTATTGGATAAACGTTATTTTAAATTTGTTTCTTCCTAAAATAAAAGAAATTCTTATATCTATGAATTCTATTGAAATTATTTTAATGCGAATTAAAACATATGTGTCCATTGAAACTGAAAATTTAAATATTTCGAAATTTAAATTAGAAAATGAAGTGGACTCCTTTGGATTGGTTATAAATTTCATGTTGTGTATAACTATCTATGATCTAATCACCCTGTTCTTATTTGATGTGGGCAAAAAAGATTTAGTTAATATCTATAAACGCAATTGAATTTACAATAGTAATCTACAAAGTGACTTTATTGAAAAACTAAAATTGGATGTTAACTAATAAATGGTTCTTTAACATAAATTAATCGTGATTAATGAAAACTGAATATTATTAAGTAACCGATGCTTAAATTTCTAATTAGGCGATGGAAATTAACGAAATGAGTCCAATATCAAGTATAAAAGAATTGATTGTTTCCCATTCAGTTATTATATATTGTTAATTATATGCTACAGATATTTATTCAGATTATACACATTTCGAACCCAGCAATCATTGTAGAAACAGTGGTGAGTATATTTTTAAAATGTTCCAAAACAGTTAATGTTTTACCATTCAGATTGCAATTATCGTTAATTATTTGATAAAGTTATTTAAGGAGTTTAGATTAATTTCCAAGTAATGACTACCAATATCAATTTTTAATAATATATTTAGTTAGGAAAACTTGTTTTTTTAGACTGTGTGGGCGTCAATTTATTTATTTTGTTTAATTATTTAATATTTAATTAATTAGTAATACTGATAGTTTCGATTATATGTCCAAGATGTCTTGGGATAAAAGAATATGTTTTCTAATAAAATTTCTAATTGGGAATTAAGTGCTTCAAAATAATAATTGCATCATGCTTTATATCGAGCCAGATTTTACTCAAAATCGTATGACCTAATAACTATTTAATAAACAATTAATTATTAATTTAAGGAAGATTATTTAAGTATAGATGCTTAAGTTATTATGGAATAAAAATTGGTATTTTTTTATTAAATATATATAATTTATATTTTTCAGTTATTTTTGGTACGTTGTTAGGAGTTGAACAAGAGATTCTAAAATATTTTCATAACTCATGGTGACTGATACAAATTATTGAATATGTATGCTATTTCTACAATTTTCAAAATTATGTTGCGGCTTAAAATCGTTGTCAATATATTTCGTATAATCTATATCTATACTTATAATAAAACTCAATGTGTGCCTGTGTGTATGTGTTGGCCCTCTACACGCCATAATTTATATTTTTCATGATGTTTGCATTTAAAAACAACTTATTTTGGCATTTGACTTAAAATGAGTCATTTGTTTATTAATTGTCCTAATTTCGAGAACTACTTAACAGAGAAGGCAACTTTATTTGAGGCTTTACTTGATCTACTGTTGCTGAAAAGAATATAGCGAATGCTTACTTATTCTGTCGTATTCCTACGTCTTGTTTATTTTCCAGCTATGGATCATAAACATTTTAATCTGTATGGTTGTTATAATAAAATAGTTTTTATTATATTTTGTATGTTATCTTGTTACAAAACTGTAATATCGTGTTAGATTAATCTCCATTCGAGTGACAAAGTATTTTTATAATTTATATGTATACGATATATTTAGTAAGGATGCGAAATTCACGACAAAGATCTGTAATTCGTAATTAACTTTCACCAATGACGTGCAAGCAATTCACAGCTTTACAAAAAGTCTTCAATTCTATACAAAAAAAGAAGAAGAATTTTATTGAAGAGAATACGAGAACGCTTCCGAGAGATTACTCTTTATTTGCATTTAATCTTTTCACTTTCAGAAGAATTGCAAACAATATCTAAGAATTTCTTCTGAAATGAAAAGCTTTTCAAACAGCACTTAAGCATATTTCTTCGGCTGCATTTCTCTGATTTATTTTCCTTAAACGTGATCAAAGCGATCAGGTATTTTATGCTTCGTCCAAATGAAATATAAAGTACCTGAAAGTAAAATGGCCCCTCTTGTTTCATATTAATTTGTAAAGGTTGAAATACTATTGAAAGAAAAAAATTAATTTATTGACTAAAAAATTAATTTATTATTTATTGCAAGCCTAATATATTCTCTAAGAAAACATTAATTTTGATTTCCACTTTCAAATTTAATATTTCAAATAAGACAATTCAGTCATTTCCTTATATTGTGCATTCATCTTGCGATTTGATCAAGATATGAAAACTATAGAAACCGTGAAAAACACTTTTAATATTAATACCGATTTCTCAAAGATCACACTCATAGACACTGTAAAAGAATTTTTTAGAGCAATTTTTTGTTCTTTTACTATGCTTCAGGAAATTCATACAAAAAATTGGTGAGATAGCTATTGTGGTTATAATAAGAAACTTTCAAATTTAACTGAGATCATGTATTGCATAAATCTTATTAATTTCATTAATAGCAGATTGGAATAACAGCTTTCTTTGCTATATATGTCATACCGTTTACATTTAAGATACCAGATTAATAACAAGTCAAATCACGAGATTTATCGAATTTTTAAAAGTTTCGAATCATTTCAAGTAACGCATATTTTCCAACTTAATTGCCCAAACCAATTTTATCATAAGAAACAAAAGCTTTTGTAATGTACAAATCGCTTTCTCCCGCTTACCACAGGGTGGCGCTGATATCTGCTTTTGGATTAGGTAGAGGAAGGTCACACGAAGAAAAAAATAGTCAGATGCTATAAGAGCCCCGAGTAGTTATCAATTGCGTGGTGGTAAACGATCGATGTATTTTGAATTATGAAAGGACTGTCGATTTGCGGAAGCCTGCAAAATTATATGAACCCTCTGAGTTATTACTGGGCTGTGACTTTTAACATTGCTTCTGTCGTTGTAGATTCATTCTGCGTTTCAAATCTGTCTGTATACGTGAAAGAACGTCTGTTGTGAAAACCTGAGCATTCACTAAAGCGGCATTTTCACAAACACGAGGTCACGAATGCTGTAGGTCTGTTCTTAATAATCGTCACTCCATTTAACTGAATGTTTAAATTTTTATATTTAGACAAAGAACAGAATTTTATGAGTGGATTGCCAAACAAATTAAAGCACTGGGTGCAGATATTTGTTAGAAAAAAAATTATATATTTATGCGTGCTCTGCGTATGCTTTAAAATTAATGGATATGGAGAAAGAAATAAAGAAATCCTCAATGACTCATGAGAGAAAAACACGATTTAAGTGTGAAATATGTGGACTTCATTGCACTAATGGGAAAACTTTATATGAGCATTCAATTTGCCATTTAAACGTGAAACCCCATGTATGCGAAACTTGCGGTCAAGCGTTCAAAAGAAGATTTGAATTAAAAATACATTTGCGCATTCATACAAAAGAAAAGCCTTATGTATGTAATGTCTGCAATATATGGTCCAGACAAGGGTGTGATTTACAGAGATTTTTAAACATTCATACAAAAGAAAAACCTCATGTATGTGCAGTCTGTAATAAAGCAAAAGTAATTTATCAACTCATTTTCGAACGCATACAAAAGAAAAACCCTATGTTTGTGAAATATGTGGCAAAAATTTTGCACATCGATGTGCTTTAAAGAAGCATTTAAGCATTCACACAAGCGGATAGCTTTATACGATCAAGTTTTTTTTTTAATAAAGAATTCAACCAAAGAGCCCTATTTCTTTGTATTGTAAAATAAATTCTAATATCCATGAATTCTATTTAAATAATTTTAGTGTAAAATAACACTTATTTTACTTTACATATCCAGTGAAAATTTAATTTTTTTGAATTCTAAGACCTTGTATATTTTGGACGTTCTTTATAAAATTACATGAGGGAATATGTTGGAAGTATTCTTTGGATTGAATATAAATTCTGTAGTTTGTATTACCAACTATGCACTGATCAATATTTTATATGACAAAAGATATTTAATTTATATTTAACCGGAATTCATTCTACTATAACGACACTCAAATTGACTGCTTTTAAAAAAAGAAAGTTCGAAAATAATAAATAATCCCAAAGGAAACAGCGTCAATGAGAATTGGACATCTTACTGAAAATACTACATTTGATTCGAAGAAGACGATAGAAATGCACGAAGTGTGAACTGGTTAAATGTTTCTATTCACTTGTTATTTGTTATATGCTATTGTTATGCATGATGTTAAAAGTCATATTAATACAAATATTGACCTTAGAAACAAGGATGAATATAATTTTTGAAAGTTCAAATTGATGAATACTAGTAATAATTAATTTTAAATACTATGCTAAGTTATGCCACACTGTTCTGTGTTGCGTATTTGAGAATGTATAGCATTCATTTAATTCGTTTATTAAAATTTTATTTGACTTAAACATAAATGTGTATTATTTATCGATTCGGTTATTTTTCAAAGAAATCTCTCTAATACACTCTTTGATCTCTTAGAATCTAGAAAAAAAATATTATTAATATATCATATACTTTTTAATGTAACTTTATCGACCGATTCATTATATTTAGTTTATATTCATATTTTCTTTATTTTATTTTGAGGTGATAATGTAGCATATGGTTAGAATTGCAGAATTGGAAATGCTTTTTTTTACATATTCTAAAGTATTTTGAAAAATTTCACCGTACTATAAAACGCTTCGGAAATTGAAGAAAATACTTTCTTATCTCAATTTCTCTATCGCCGTAACGTTTCTGTTTCATTTCCCTTTTTTGTTAACTTGGTGTAAAAGGAAAACGGAGACGGAATTGTTAATAAACACGTTCAATTGACAGAAATTTTCCAAAGGGGAAATCGTAGTACTTAGAGTTGCGAGACATATTTTACTGAACTGTTCGAAAGGGGAAAATGCCCTTTAGTAACATCTCCTGCGCGGCTGAAATGTTTGAATGGAAGATTTATTTTGCTGTTGGATTTAGACATTTCATGTGTTAATGAAATAAATAAACGGATAAATATATGCACCTTAAAAAGTCTGTTGATGTTGTCCACGAATATATAACATGAGAAGCCGATTTATGCTTCACTAGTTTCACTGCGTGTGGCTAATAATTTGTGTACAAGTGATATCCCATTAAAATGATTAAAAAATTATTTCGTGATTTCTTGAGCACTCATTAAACCAGATTTAGAATAAAATCCAAATACTTGGGAGTTTTATAAAATTCAAATGGATTACATTCTATTCAATGTAATCTATTAATAAAGGAAATTACTTTGCATATCTATTTTTAATTAAGAATATTTCTTCGAAGAATTATAATATTGTTAAGAGGCTCAAGCTCATGTCTTCAAAGTTGCGAACTCTGCATTCCTATTGTTTAGCTTTCCATATAATCTGCTTTATATTTCGTTTTCATTTTCTAGTATCGTCTACTACAGATAGTTATGTATAACTCAACTTTACATAAGGCTTACAATTCCTTTTCATCCTAAACTTTCTTGACATCTACTCTCTACCATATTTATAGAAATTTTTGAAAGAGATAAAAGTGGTTTAATGAAATGAAAAAATTGCTTCATTTAAATTAAATTTTGTAAATAGAAAGTAAATATAAACTTAAGCATAAGGAATGTGATAAACATAATAATACTATTTCTAATACCGAGAAAAAATTAATAATGTATTATATGAGCAACAATAACAATAAAAAGAACACTGTTAAGTTTGAAATAGAAAACTAAATATAAATTTGTTGTAACATGTATTCTCGTTAACTATCTTACTACAGAAATAAGGGGGGAAATACCATTATGAAGATTTTAGAAAACAACTTTCATTTGAATAAATACTCTAAAAGAAAACATTTTAATTGATTTCCAACTTAAATGTTTGGTATATATTTGTAAAATTTTTATTAATAATTTTCTCTTTTTCCTGCAGGAACACTTTATGACGGTATTCTTTGTGTCAGCAATTTATCATTAAATACATCCTTCCTAAGATGCGATGTTTCTTGTAGGGCATTATCCTTACTTCATATCTGGTCGACTTCCTGGCGTAACAGCTGTTGGAAGATGATTGCTTCTTTCGTTTTCAATGCGTATCCCATAAAGCAACAGATGTATGTTTTAAGTTCAACAGTCAAATAAAGTGGATTTTCAACAAGAGGACTTCAACTAAAGACCTTCATTACGTCAGATGTCATTCGTTGAGCTGTTGTTGAAGATTACAAATAATGTCCTCTGTTAAATGCCATCATAATCCCTATTATCATATGTGTGTGTTTGAGTGTTTGTACATGCTCCATAATTAACTTTTAAATTTATATACATTTAAAAAAATTGAATGCTTTCTTTTAAATTCTGTATAATTACATTTGCCACATTTATTCTATCTCATTATATTGCTACTCATATTCTTCATTATAATGCTACTCTGTCGAAATGACATGTATGTTTTTGTGCATTCTATAGACCTTTGAGAATTTCTGCTGAAAAACTGACCAAGTCAATGCTTAAGCTTTTTCCCGCTTGAGCACAAATTGATGTTGCACCAGAAATTAATCTAGATACAAATTCCAAAATTTTGAAAATGTTTAAATTTAGTTTGTATTAACTCTTATTATTAAAGACATTTTAATGTGTTTGTATATAACCCATATTCCCGATTTCAATGTGTTTATATATAACCGATATTCCCGATATAAAAATTATATGTAGATTTCTGTATATGTAGATACATTCGTTTTTCTTTGACTTTCGAGCCAATAGAATCGTATATGGATTTTAAAACGATACAGTGTTTTTGACCTTTTGCCATTGACCGATTGCATTCAAAATTTGATACAAGTGATTTTAGACTAAAAATCGCCTATAAAGATTCATTCGCCAAGATCATTGTGAGCTTTTAAAACAGCTGATTTTTTGTATAATTCGACAGATTATCTGAGTGCCATTTAATAAACTAAGTCCAAAGGTAGATACAAAACTTTCTTTACGTAAGGTAATGTAATAAAATACATTCATGGATCATACTGAGATTTTGACATTTGGCCTGAAATTTTCCCCTGCTCAAAATAATACATTTTACTGAATCATGGCAGTTATTTCATCATATTTTAAATCAGAGCGATCGTTGAATATCTTTAAAACGTGATATAACATTCTTGTGATATTAACAGGTACGTTCTATTGTGATAACATGTTCTTTATTTTCTATGATTCTATTTACAAACTATAAATGACCCTAAAATATAACCTACTATTATTTTTCGAAATAAAATATTTTTAAAAATCTACTGTAGCAAAATCTATTGCTTTAGCTGATGCTGATTTGACAGCCTAAAAGAAAAAGAAAATTCGTTGCTGAACAAAAGCTCTGTTAGTTTGGTCAAATATTCAAAAGTTATAGAACTTCGCGGATATCTATCATGATTTTGAACCTGGAAGATGGTTTCGTTTTATTGACGAGGAACGATGTTGAAAAACGAATAAACGCTTTCGCGTTAGATATAGGTTAACATACTCCTTGTAGTTAATTATTTTTTTTATTTCTCTAAAATAATTCGGAATCACTATCAGATGATAAAAATAAAAGTATTTAACTGAAAGGGTGTCTTTATTTCAGATTTTACTTGTTTGTTTATTACTGAAAAGAAGATATTTACTGTTTCTGTAGTATTCTTATGTCTTGTTTGTTGGCGAGCTTTGACACGTATTTATATCAATCTACATCGTTATTTTAATAAAATGTTTTTTTAAATTATATTCTGTGTGCTTCTTATTTACTTTATTATTCACATAATTTTGATATACTTTAAGTGTAGCACATATGCATACAATTTCCAATTTCTTTTTTTCTAAGTTTTTTAACCCCTTTTTTGTTTTCTAAAATAGTTACTAATAAAATTCAAGAGGGTAATTTAGATTTATAGTGAATTTTTTGAGAATTAAATTTAGATTAGTTATTATAAAGGAATATTTCAATTATATTCTTTATGTAATATTTACTTATAATGGTTTCATTATAATTATTTTTTCTTCATTTCCGCACGTTTTTTAGTTCATAATGTTTACACGGTTAAATAGGCAGTTATATTTTGATTGGATGTGTCTTAAAGTTGTGCTGATGAAAAATTTTGGCGCAGATATTCAGTGCTCTACAAAAGCATTATACACATAATTTCTAATCTTTTAATTTAACTGAAAACACAGTTGTCAACAATCACGCGCGAACATTCAATGCCAGTTGGCGAAACGCACATGTCTGACTTTCCTACTCCAGTTGGGGTAACGCATGCTTATTAGAATTTTTTCTATTTCCTTTATTATGTTTTTTTTTATAATTTAAAAGTAGTTCAGAATGAATCTGAAAGAACGATTAATTAACAGCATTTGATTTTAAATACACCAAACACTAAAAAATTAAACAGAATAGTTTGAAATAATCGATCGAAATTCTGCTAACCCCAATCGGATTACAGTTGGGGGGAAAAAAACGCAGCTTTACTCATATTTGGCCTCAGCTTTTTGGTATGAAAGTTAGCTTTTAATGAATAAAAAATAAACCACTCAATGACCCGGAATACAAAGTAGCCTATGTTCTGTTCCTGACCATAATCTATCCTTGTGCTACAGCCTTTTTTGCATGATTGAGTAACAAACCTCCATTCATCCATTCAAACTTTACCCTGGAGTACGAATGTTTTTGTATCCCTTGTGAATATTATGTTTTATTATTTCCAAAATTTCAATTTAGTTGTAAAGTGCTGACATAAATGAATTTTGATACGATTCTACTACTAAAAGTTTCACCTATACTGTTAGAATTCCTGCTCTAACCCTTTAGGGCCCCATAATGATATAACCCATTCGCGCACGTGCGTTGGTGACATCAAGAAAGAATTCCAATAATCCCATAATAACAAATGTAAAGAATTTTTAACTGAAATAGCTTGTGGCTCAATTGAGCTTAAGACTTTACATGTGTTATGAATTGGATTAAGCACTTTCTTATATAAGATTATTAAATTATTTAAAAAAGAAAAAAAAATGTTTGAAAAGCTTTCGATGCAACTTCTATATATCGCTTATGAAATTTGGAAATTTTTTTCGTTCTGTTAAATTTTTATAAAAGTGTTGACCATTAACAAAAATAAATTAACCCAAAACTTGCGAAATAAGTAAAGTAATTAACCTTATTAATTACCTTTTTTTCGCTACATTTCTAATCTTTTCATGAAATTAACTTAATTAATTTTCTGGAACTTTTTAGAATATACTATTGTTGCTTTTTTATTAGTTTCAGATTTTCTGTTGAAAAACTCTTTTAATCAGATATCTCCCTCTATTTCAAAAACTTTAAAAATTATAGAAAAGCTCCTTTAATTCTATGAGGCGAATTTTTCTTGTTGTTAATTTAAAATTTAAAATCTTATAGGTTGGTTTTTGTATATTCCAATTCAATTTTGCGTCTTAATCTTGCATAAAATGACTTACAATGGAACTGCACCACTTTGAAGTATCCTGCACCCTGATCTATTTAATGTGTTTTTTTTTTCTTTGTAAGATAACGTTCTCATTTATTGATTATGAGACCGTAACAAAGATAATTTAAACGAAAAAAGCTTCAAAATATTCAGATCCAGTGTTTAAAAAATATGTGCTTGTTAATAATGAAACCATAAAAATATTTAAAAAATTCATATTTTCTAATAATTAATTTTCAAAAAGAAGATATAATTTTTTATATCTTAAGGAAAAACTTTAAAAATATTCTTTGCTCCAGTTTCTGGTCCAAAAAAATTGTATCAACAGATTTAATTAAACTATTATATATAGACAATCCTGTAAAAACGGTCATATTTAATACTTCTTTATATTGGTATAAAAACTTTAGCAACGAGCAGGAAATGTTAATGATTCTGATTTAATGATTCTATCATAAAAGTACATAATTCAAAGATTAAAAAAAAAAAATGCAGTTTGTCTTTACTGATTCCATGAAAATTTTATTCGCTTCACCCCCATACACCTAAGCATTTCAGTCTAATTCTTAAAAAGAAATACTCAAAAATATCATTATAATGAGCAAAGGAAGCTTAAAGCTTACATAGATCTAACCAGAACAGGGATAATGTAAGCACATACCTAAGCTTGAATTGAAAAGGAAGAGAAAATATTAATTGTTACAAAAAATAAGTTTGTAAGCAATGCAGGGAACAACTATTCAATACAATTTCAGGAATAGAACGCGATCAAACTAGCGATCCTAAATGTTTAAAATACAGAGAAAAAAAAACTGACAATCATTAAAAAATAATATATAATTGAACAAAAAAATTATTACCATAGTGAGTAATTTCATTTTTTTAAAAGAGTTTAATTGTTTAGTTATATGAGTAATCAATTTACTAATTAGCATATAACTTTTATTATTCGTTTTTATTTATAATCTTTTTTAATATCTTATTTCAAAGGATCTATATATCAAAGCGGAAGGAAGCAGAAAACCGCATTACAGCTTGAGCAAATAAATAAATGTCATTTGTTGAAGCGGATGCACTCGAATTGATAACTGCATAACAGCTAGGGATTAAAAATAAATAAATTAAGAAGTATTTGTTAAAGCGGATGCTCAAGAACTGTTTCACACCTGACAGACCGGCGTTTCATATCTCTCGCAAGGAGGCACGAATGTTCTCATAGAGCTGGGATGGAATGTCTAGCCGACGTCAGTGAGTTATCGCTCGCTTTCTTTACCACTTGGCGATAACCCTTGGCGACCATCCACAGTAAAGTAAGTATAATACCTTCTCTATAACTTACTTCGTTTACATTCGAGATTACAAATCAATTCAATAATTGTTAATGAAGCTTCGAGTTGTTTCGTGTAAGACATATTTAATTAATTATTGAATTAAAAAAATTGTTATAATCTATTTCTCCCGCCTACGAATAGGTGGCGCTGCTGTCTCTTTTTGGCTGATGTGGGTGAAGAGTCACCAGACGAGAAAATAGACGGTGCAGTGAGCTCCTGTGGTAGATTATCGATTGCGCTGAGATAGCGGATCAACGTATTTAAAATTATGAAACCATTATGAAAATTTAAAATTATGATCATCGTTTTTGTTTCGATCCTATCTGTGTCAACAGTAAACGTCCGTTGTGAAAACCAGAGCACTTAGTGAACTTCATTTTAGCAAACACTAGGTCAAGAATGTTACAATTGCGTTTTTAATAATCGTCTCTGGATTCAACTGCATGTCTAAATTTTTATATTTATAAAGAGAACAGAATATAATGAGTGGATTGACCAAACATTTCGAAGTACCAGCTGCAGGTATTTCGGTCTCTAGCATGAGAAATAAATATATATCTGCATGCTCTATGTATGCTTTGAAATTAAATATAGAGAAAGAACTAAAGGAAGAATCACTGGCTCATAAGGAAGAAATACGATTTCAGTGTGAAATATGTGGATTGAAATGTAGTAGTAAAGCTGCTTTACGTAATCATTCAATTTGCCATTCTAACTTGAAACCCTATGTATGCGAAACTTGCGGTAAGGCGTTCACAAAAAAATTTAATTTAATGACGCATACACGCATTCATACAAAAGATAAACCGTATGCATGCGAAATCTGTAATAAAGCGTTCAAAAGGAAAAGTCATTTAATAAGGCACGAACGCATGCATACAAAGGATAAACCTTATACATGTGAAATCTGTAATAAAACATTCGCTCACATGTCTACCTTAAAAAAACATTTAAGAGTTCACACAAAAGAAAAACCTTATGATTGTGAAGTTTGTGGAAAAAAATTCAGGTATATAACTCATATGAAATATCATTTACGCATTCATACAAAAGAAAAACCTTATGTCTGCGCAGTCTGTAGTAAAGCATTCACTGATAAAAGTAATTTAACAACTCATTTACGTACGCATACGAAAGAAAAACCTTATGTTTGTGAAGTCTGTGGCAAAGGCTTTTCGCATCGATGTACTTTAAAAAGACATTTAAACATTCATTCAAGCTAGTAACATCATACAAGTTAGTTTTATTATAAAGAATTCAACTAAAGAACAAAGATTTACAGACTTCTGCACAAAAAGAGATTGATTGAAACTTTATTTCATTGAAGTTATTTCTTTGTATTGTTAAAGATATTCTAAAATGCATGATTTCTATGGAAATGACTTTAGAGCAAAATAACATTTACATTTTACTTTACCTACCCAATGAATATTTCAATTTGAAATCTGAATTCTCAAATCTCTGATGAATTCTTTATAAAATTATGTGTGGGAATGAATATGATTTATTTTTTGAATTGGTGATAAATTCTGTGATTTCTATAACCAACTATGCACTAATCAACATGTTCCTATTTTATATGACAAAATATATTTAATTTCTCTTTAATTTGAGTTCATTTTACTGAAGAAATTCTCAAAGTGATTGCTTTAAAGAAAGAAAATTGTAAAACTTGTATTAGTTATAAAACTATGTTAGAGAATATGCACGAAGTATTCTTTGGGTTGATGATAAATTCTGTAATTTTGTATAACCAAAAATGCATTGATCATCATGTTCCTATTTTATATCTCAGGAGATATTAAATTTATCTTTAGCCGATATTCATTCTGCTGTAGCAACCCTGAAAGTGACTGTTTAAAAAAAGGAAAATTGTAAAACGATGAATAAATATGATTCTTAAGCACGAAGTATACAGCGAATGAGAACCGGACATTTTACTGCAAAGACTGCATTTGATTCGATTCAGACGATGAAAATTAACAAAGTCTGTCCATTGTCCTATGCAGAAGAGGTAATGCTTTTCCAATCATTCGTGATTAATTATATGCTATTGTGATTTATGTTGTTTAGATTCATTTTAAAGCCAGCTGCAGAAACAACGATAAGTATAATTTCTAATAATACAAACTGATGTATACTATTAAAGAATAATTTTAAATAATATATTAAGTTATATCACATTTACTGTTGATAGGAATGTGTGGATATTAGTTTATTTATTTGATTTATTAAGATTGTATTTTACATCAATTTACATTATAAATTCGATTAATTCTCAGAGAATCTTTTGCTAAATTAAATTAATATGTTCGAATTTCTTATTGAAAATTCGATGCTGCTTAATGGTTGCTTCAAAGTTCATATGAAACCCGTTTCCAATTTTGTATGGGAATATAAATACTTAATAAACAATTAATTTTAATAAAATGAAGATTATTTTTAATATAGATTATTTAATTATTAAATGAAAATTATAGTTTTTTAACTAAGAACTCTTAAAATTTCAGTTATTTTTATTATATTCTTCATATTTACATTTAAGGGTGTAAACAAGCGGTTCTAAAATGTGTTGATAGCAAACAGTAGAAATTTAATGAAAACAATGAAATTTAGAATGTGTGTGCCATTTTCTCAAAACTAAAAAGTTATGCTGTGCGCTTAAAACCGTTATCCGACTACTCTGATTAATAATGTTGCTTTTCTCATAATAGTGACGGAGGTGGCCTGGTGGTAAGGTCTCAGCTTTGGAACTGGAGGGTTGCAGGTTCGAGGCCCGATTCCGCCGGAAAACCGATGTGTAAGCGGTTCTGGTGCACGTTAAATCCATCGATACCAAATGTCCTCCCGTTGGTGTAGTGTGGAAGTTTGGAGAGGGGAGTGATAGCTCAGGTGTCGTCCTCGTCATATGACCATGGCTCAAAATGACGAGACCCGTCCCAAAATAGTCCTAGTATTGCTTCAAAATGGGACATTAGTATAAGTAAACTTTTCATAATAGTGCCATTTTGAGTCATCATGTTTGTTTGGCAAATATGCCTTGCTTTTTATTTCTGGAAAATCCACGAATCTCTGGAAAATGCTTTAAAATTGGTTACAAAAAATTCGGTCAAAAATTATATAACTTTATTATCCAATGTTATTGATAATTGCAGCTGAAATTTAAATAAAAGTCCGCTGTCATTTCACTCCCTCTCTGTATAATACATATACACACACAAAATACTTAAAACCTTATCTAGTTATTTTTATATTTTTGGAAAATAACCAACTCTTTACTTAATGCTTTTATGACTCTCAAATCACATAAGAAAAATACATATAAACGGAGGTAAAAATTCAGATGTTGTCACAAATATAAGATCTTATAATATTGAAGAAATACATCATTTTTTATAGAATCTAAAAGTTTTGTGCTTGAAATTTGGTGTTTGTATGTGATGAGAAATTTTCGTAACTAGATCTTTTTCATCGGGAAAAGGTTGAAAATTTCTAATATATGATTGTTTCTAAACTCTGGAAACTGCAACAAGTTCACTTTGAATTTTTACATTCTAGAAAATAAATATTTATTTATTGTATACTTTTTAATGTATGTTTATCGACCGATTCATTATATTTACAGGGTGATCAGCGAATAAGCCCTGATTTCAAAGTTATATATCTCTCCAACAAAGTACGATAGAATTATGCTATAAACTGTACGTTTATTAACAAAACTGAAAATGCTATACAAAAGTTTTGAAAATTTAGTTGCGAAAATCGTTAACAGATAGCTCTCTAATCACAATGTCCATAGACGATTTCAGTGTAACGTCAAAAATGAAAAATGAACTCCCGATCTGACTCCTTGTGACTTTTATTTGTGGGGAACATTGAAAGACACTGTCTATAGAAACAATCCCGCCCCTCTAGGTGAGCTTGAATCGTTGATTGGTGTTGCATGTGATTCCATTTCCGTTGAGACATTGCAAGACGTGATGTCAAATTTCATTGTTCAATTACGCCACCTCATTGTTTCGAACGGTGAACATTTTGAAAAAATTGTATTTTGATTGCAAAGATCGCATCACTTTATTGTTTTTTTTTTTAAGAGTCCTTTCAGAGAAAGAGTTTTCAGCGCAGAGCGCCATCTGTTAACGATTTTTGTAACTAAATTTTCTAACTTTTGTATACTATTTTTACAGTTCTGCTAATAAAGTTTATCGCATAATTCTACCGAGCTTTTTTGTTGAGATATTTAATTTTGAAATCAGGGCTTCTTCGCTGATCACCTGTATATAGATATTTAGACAGATATTTTGCTGAACTGTTGGAATGAGATTAAATGCCCTTTTGTAACATCCCGTCTGTTCAACAGGATGAAAAAAAAATATTTATCTGTTCGAGCACATTATGAATGCGTAAAAAAAATTTGCTTTTCGTAGCTCGTTGTCATTGTATTGACAAAATGTCAAATTGCAAAATTTAGTAAATTTTACGAAAGTCTTAAAGTAAATTTAAGACCTATGAAACTGGAATTATCAATACACAATGGTAATTTTCAAAAATATTAATTCCAGAGAAAGTTTTTTTTAAAATAATAGTTACATTATTAACTCGGTTTTAATTTAAGCATATATAAATTAATATATACAGAAAATCAACTCTAGTCAGTGCTCAAAAGATAATTTTTAAGCTTTATTTATTGTTGCATATATTTAATAAAATTAACTAAACATAATAAATAATTATGTATGATATAGTTTAAATCAATAAATGTTCTGATGAGTAACAAATTTTAAATTTTTTATACAGTTCTTCTGTTCTGCAAGTCATATTTAATAAACTATTCTAAAAATAAATTTATCATTTAATATTTAATTTTTTTAAATGTCAATTCCTTTTCAATTAAACATGAAAGATGAATGAAAGATCGAATAATTTTATTCATTTTCTTTAAAAATACGCGAATTTAGACTTCTGCATCAACCGTCTTGGGGGGGCTGTAATCCGTGCCTGTATCTTCCCCGAGACTTATTGTCTAAAATTGTTGAATGTCCGAAAATAATGATAATCGAAGCTCTATAACTGACTGTGGCTTGATCTCAGAGGACTCATATGTAAGTTTCACATAATATTTTTATTGATACGATTTATAAGATCAAAAGGCTGAAAAGAATTTAGACTTAATGATAGTTTTCAGAAATGCGCTTAGTGATTGAAATAAAATAAAATATTATTTGCAGCATTTAAATCTTTCTGAATGTAAAACAGCATTTTATGAAGAATCAGGGAAATCATTGTAGGGTAATTCTTTGAAATATAGCATCATTTTTTTAATGCGTGAACCATAAATTTAAACTTGTATCCATGAATTCATTTTTGAAACAGTCAAAGCCAGAAGTGAGCTCCCCGTAAGCGAATATCGATTACGTGTGCGCACACGATCATAGTGTTTTAAACTGTGAAAGGAATGCCAGTTAAGGAAGCAATCAAAATTGTGTGATTAATCTGAATTGTTATACGCCAATTGTTGTAACACATACAAACATATATAAATAAGCGATAATAATCAAAGGCAGAGGTGGACTGAGCGTAGGCGCTTATCGATTATGTGTGTACTCAAGATCATAGTATTTTAAACCGTGAAAGGAATACAGGTTTATGAAGCCGTCAAAATTATATAATCAGTCTGAATTGTTACACGCCAATGTCTGTGAATGAATCGTCAATGGATGTTTGTTTTGATAACCAGAGCAGGTACTTGCCTTTTTCGCAAATAGGAGGTCACGAATTCTACAGTTACGGTTATAATAATCGTCACTGGATTCAATTGAACGTCTGAATTTTTTATATTTAGTCCAGGAAAAAAAATGCATCGAGTGTTTAGACTAAATATAATCAAGCAGAAGGTACAGGTATTTCCGCATCTTGAATTATAAATAATATATTCATACATTATCTGTATGTGCTTTAAATATGGAGAAAGAACTAAAGGAACCGTCACTGTGTCAGAAAGAAAAAATATTTCAGCGTGAAGTATGTGGGCTTCATGCACTAATAGAAAAACTTTATATTGGCATTCATTTTGTATGCAAAACTTACGGTAAGGCGTTGAAAAGAAAATTTGAAGTGAAAATACATTTATGCATTCATATAAAAGAAAGGCCTTATGCATGTGAAGTTTCCAGTAAACGGTATATTTCTTTCACTTACTTTTAAGGATTAAGACAAGAGATTCTAAAATGTATTTGTATCAAATGATGGGCGATAGAAAATTTTAAAGATTCATGTTGTTTCTACAATTTGAAAAATTATGACGCGGACTTAAAATCGTTACCCAGTTCAGCTGATTAATAAGGTTACAATTCTCTTAACAATCCTATTTTGAATCTGGGAACTCTTTTGGAAAAAATTGCGGACTTTATATCTTTGAAAAATAGCCAGGGAAACGTTGTAAAATTCCTTTTTAAAAATGTGATCACAAGATTTAGGAACTCATTATTTTTGAAACCTGCAATTGAAATTTTATCTCTTCCATCAACTTTTCTACACTTATATACGAAGAGCAATATCAAAAAATACTTAAAATCTTTTTTCCTTTTTTGATTTCCAAAGTAAATACCAATAACTTTTTACTTAAAATTTTTATGAATTACACAAGTCATACAAAAACACAAATAATAACATAAAATTTTAATCGATGGCCACAAGCATGAGCTTTTATTTTATTGCTGTATTTCATTTAAAGGTAGGACATTCTACTTAAAATAGAAAAAAATATAATTTTACTGCCTTAATGATTCTGGATAAATGGCATGTTTCAGAAATATGGGATAAGGTAACTATCCAAAGGTTCTAGAAAATTTCTTTTATTGGAGGTTTTTAAAAGTTTATTTCAGTGTTTTTGAGATTATTTCTTATTTATTTATTTTCTGTAATTTGTAACATTCATCTTTCTAACAGATTCCTGGTGAAAGTATTTCTGTTCTCAAGATTTGATACTTCCACTTGTGGCATTCCTGAAGTGCAGAATTTCTTATGAACGGAAACACTAGATCACATCTGGCTGGTTCTCTGCAGTAACTGATGTTTTGATGTTTTTTTCATTCTACCCTATAGGATGCAAGAAGAAGACTCTACTCTCCTAATTGCAAATTCTATAATAAAAAAAAGATTTAACAGAAAATGCCTCTTTATTTCATGTTTTACTTGAATATCTGTTGTTGAAAAGAAGATAGCAAATGTTTAATTATTCCATCTTATTCTCTGTCTTTTTTGTTATCCAATGTTGGCATATAATTTCCTTAATGTATATCTTGTTATAATAAAAAGTTTTTTTTATTTTATTCTGTATGCTTGTTATTTACTTTAGTAATCACATAAAAAGCGCTGATTTGTCCTTTACAATTTCCCGATTCCTCAGTGGACACCTGAAAGGACTTACTTTCGAGAGAGGTCTCGAGATGCACCCGAATTGTCGTAAACGTAAAAATGAACCGGCAATGAATCAAAATGCCGGTTGCCTGGGATTGTTTCTTGAGGACCTATATTGGTCTCCTACGCTTGTTTTCGATTTTCTGAAAGTAAATGGATTTGTGGACCTCGTCTAGAATATTTCTACACATGAAGATTAGAAAGAAGAAGAGTAATCATATGATTCTGATATAACTTACGAACATCGTTTTTGAATGCACTTGTAAATTTTGCAACTAGTCTTTTTTTGCTGACTTATTAAAAATGGAAACCCCATTTAAATATCAACGCTAAAATACAAACTAATACTCTATTGAAAGGAAACATACAAATATATGTCATTTTTTTAAATTTCTATTTAATAAGCTGGAATTTTGTATAATTGACAATTCATTTCAGTTGAATTCCCTTTGTAATGTTTGTATATAATAGTGTTAATCAAAAATATTCTATTTTTTTCCCATGATTTTCGAGTTGAAAGAATATGGTTTGAGCTGCGAGTAATTCGCTAATGTCTCTTTTTACTGATTGATGCAAAATTTTAGATGCTTTTAAAATTTCGATGCAACATATATCAACTGTATAGCCTTTTATTTGTAATGTCTGCTAACATAAATAAGCACAACAAACTGTGGAAAATTAATTCCAAATAAAGACATTTAGGCTTTGACAGCACCGGCTTCCTGGCATAGTGGTAGCATGTCTTCCCCGTGATCTGAGCGGTTCACGGGGAAGACATGCTAGTGGACATGGTTCACTAGCATGGTTCTTCTATTTCGGTTCAGACATGGTTGTTATTCTGTGTTCTGTATGTGGGTAGTGTGTATGTGTCCCCCTGTAAAAAGGGGTTGCACAAGTGAATGTGAAGCTAAGCTAAGTCATGTCTCTTGGCCCTAGTTGGCGCTACTGAAAAAACAAGGTATGCTAATTTAGGCTTAAATTGCTGACAGACAACTGTTACAGGACTTGTAAAGTGCCATAAGTAACAATAACAACGTGCTTTGGCAGCAGAATTTCAAAAGCATCATCATTATACTCACATCGTAATTTTTCAAAAAACTTTTCATGAATCTTCAACTCAACCAATATTTATCACAATTTTACACACCCAAATTTGAAACGCATCTTCTAATTTTGCTATTTGTCAAATTAATTCATAAGGTTGTTTCATTTTTTATCACCTTCACGGGAGCATGGGTGACAGCAACAGACAGTTACAGTTCACTGACTGAGTAGATCCCAATATTGTGCTATTGAATTTTTTTGGTACTGGCGGCTAATGTTAAATTTTATGTCTGTCTCGGAGCCGTTTTAATTATTATTTGAAAGTCAAAAGTAAATTTCGATCCCAAATATGTTTAAATCACGGAAGTTATCAAAATTCCGAAACCTGAATTTTTAATAATTAACATGGAATTTAAATTTGCGTTAAAGTGGTGGATGAGGGGCTTCAGTATTGCAGACTAGATATAGCTTTACCTTGGAGTGCAATTGCTTTAGTTTCATTTGACATTATTAACACATTAAAGGTGGGAGTCGTAGTACTACGATTTGATCCACGTTACCTAGCATTCTTTCGTCAAGATCTCCCGCCTTTATTGTGTTAAACTGTATTATTTTCAAAATTCCGTCGAAATAAATAACATGTCAAATCATTATCATCTTAGCAAGTTTTAAAAAATTACTCGAGTCATACTAAAATTAACGCAACCTAAGCAAAGATCATATTCAAAGACACCATGAAATTATAATATAAATAAATTATTTTCTTTTACTATGCTTCGGGAGTTGCTTACAGAAATTGCTGAGACAACTTCAGCGGTTACAAGAAGCAAATTCCTCATATAACCTTTATTACTGTGTGAGACGTAAACTTAACTTAGAAACTCTGATTAACAACTGTTGGAATAACAGCATTTGCCACTAAATATTCCGCACCACGAAGAAACATTTAAAATGGAAGGAGAACTAAAAATACATTCGTTTGTTTCTCAGAAAGAAGGAATATTTCAGTGTGAAATATGTGGATTAAACTGTAGCAATAGAATAGCTTAAAAAAATCATTTATCTCGCCATTCAAACTTGAAACCACATGTATGTGAAACTTGTGGTAAAGCCTTCAAAAGAAGAAATCATTTAAAATGCATGCACGCATTCATATAAACGAAAAACCTTATGTTTGTGAAATCTGTAATAAAGCATTCAACATAAAAAGTAATTTAACGAAACATTTGCATATTCATTCCAAAGATAAACCTTACGTCTGCGATATATATAAGAAAACATTCACTCATATAGCTAATTTAAAGGTATATTTACTTATTCATACAAAAGAAAAACCTTACGTTTGTGAAGTTTGTAGTAAAGAATTTAGCCGCAGAGACACTTTAGCCAGACATTTACTTATTCATTCAAAGGAAAAATCCTATGTCTGTGAAGTTCGCGAAAAAGCATGCAAGCGAAGAAGCAGTTTAACTAGACATTCCCGCATCCATGCAAAATAAGAAATTCAGCCTGTGGAGCTTGAATGAAGTTTTATTGCGCAAAAGTTATTTTAAAACTTTATTTTATTTATGATTAACCGGAATTCATTCTACTGTAGCAACCCTCAAAGTGACTGCTATAAAAAAGGAAGATTCGGAAAAGGATAAAAGACGTAATTCTTAAGCACAAAGTGAATATGGTCAAAGAGAACTGGACATTCAAAAGCGCAGACTGGGTTAGTTTTGAATCAGAGGTTGGAAATTGTAATTCAATTGTCTAGAGCGGAGCAGGTAAATTCAGGTACCATTCAGATTGCAAATCATCGTTATTTATATGATAAAGTTATTTAAACTGTTTAAATTCATTTGCAAGTGATGAATACTAAAACCAATTAATTTTAAATAATATATTAATTTATGAAAACACGTTTCTTAGTCTGTGTGGGCATCGATTTGTTTGAATAGTTTAATTATGTATAAATGTATTTCTATTGCTTATAGATTCGATTATTTGTCCGAGATATTTTAAGCTAAACGAGTATGTTCAAATTTCTACTTGGAAATTCGATGCTGTATAATAATTATTTTATGCTTTATATTGAGTCCATCTTTATTTAAAATCGTATAGCCTAATAACTATTCAATAAGCAATTGATTGTAAAATTTAGTGAAGATTTTTTTCAGTACAGATATTTTAATTTTTATTTAATAAAAGAAGTAAGCATATAAATGATATGTAATTAATGTGATAAACAAAATATTCTATATATTGCTAATCAAAATTATTTTTAAATAACAAGAAAATGAAATAACACAAGAAAAATTCAAATAGAAGACTGAATACATATTTGCTGCCATATACTTTTTTTAGTCTTTAACTAACGCAGCAGAGAAATAATTGAGAAAATATCAATATTGAGATTTTATTTTTAAATAAGTTCTCTAATCGAGTGTTTTTATATGGTGTGTTCAAAACTAAATTCTGTTGTGGTTTATTAATTTTCAGTTTCTGCATTCCCATTAGAAACTCCTCAGGATGATTTTTCAGATGTCAGTCTTACTAGGATGCGGATGATCAGTTATCTCGTGGATGATACATAATATCCTATCTGCCCGGCTTCTTGAAATAAATGCTGTATGAAGATAGTAATTTCATTGAACCCTTTGAAGTCTGCTCTGACAAAGTATAAACCTATTAAACAACTGAATTGCAGTTTGTAGAATAGCATCAAAAAACCTTTCAGGATGATATTCCACAAGTTAATCTTTCTCGTGGAAGATAACATCATATCATATCAGGCGACTTCTGGGAATAAATGTTGTGAGAAAGTAATAATTTAATTTGACCTTTTGGAGCTAGCTCTGACTACCTACATCCCATGAAACAACAGAATTATACACCGACTTAAATCATCAGATGAATTCAATCTTCATCATCAGGATTTTTGAAATGCCCTCGATTACTTCACATTTCACTCCATCAACTGCTGTTGGCAAATATCGATATTACTTTTATAGTATTCATCACTACGACATATGTTTTTGCAAAATGTTCATTTGAAGGTGACAGTGATCTTAATCCAAGTTTTGTTTTAAATAAATGTTTTTATATTCTTTTTTACGTATTCTTATTCATTATAAGACTTATATACTGCTATAATTTCATGAAATCACCTAGAATATGAATGTAATTGAGATGGTACAAGACTCTGCTTGAAGTTTGGGAATTTAGAGAAGTACAAGAAATAAAATTAAGGAATTCGCAAACCAAAATATTTTTAATGTTTCAACTAAATTCCCATTAATTTTATCAGTGAATGTATTTCAAAGATTTTGATGTTTGAATTCGAGAGTGTCAGTAGCGTTATTCGATGAGCCATGGAAACAATTTTTAAGCTGAAAAAATATATAAATATCATCAATCAGTCTGAGTTACTGTAAAGAAAAATCATAATATGCAAATAACAGACAAAAGAAACTGTTGGATAAATCTTGTCAAATCGGTAGAAGTAAATATAAACCATGCAAAAACCATTCTGCAAAAATTAAAGCATTAAATTGTTGAACAAAAAGTTTACATCAGTTTTAATGATGAAAAAAAGACATTTCAATGCTATATTAATTCATATATGAAATACTAGAAAATTTAAGACTTCTAATCAACGTACTTTATCGGTAATCAAACATGCACGAGTTCTCTTTAACAGAAACTCGTTCACACGCTGTTTATAAATATTATGAAAGTTCGCTGATTTGCTGTAACTCAAAGCTTAGATATCTTGAAATTGTTCCGTAAAAACAGAAACCTTTTTTCATCTCACTGATTTCTATACTTTTATAAGAAGTTTTTTGTATGTTATTTTTCTTTGTCCATCTATTTATTAGATTAAATTACTTAGTAAAATTAATTATTGCTGAGGCAGAAGTATACGAATTTAAATTTAAGGTTTAACTTTGCTCATAGCTTTGATGAGTTAAAATTTATTTTAATGTACACCAAGGTCGTCAAAGGTAAAAAAATCAAGATAGCTGACATAGTAAACAATACTGTTAATCGGCTTTCTAAATCTATTACAAAGGAAGCATAATGATTAGATTTAAGACAAGAACTCCAACTTTCAAGCTTCCTTACAAGTGCTCTGAAGTTCTTTTGTGTGTGTCTGCTTTCAGAAATAAGGGATTTCAGACTTTTCCCTCTTTTCCATATACTCAGCGTTTCAAAAACTGCTTCGTTTATTTGTTTTAATTATCATTTTGGCGACAATGTCAAAATTACATGCAGGCTTATTTCAGCCTTTTGATATTCTGTTATAGAAACTAGTTTTTTCAAACATTGATTCAATTTCATATAATTTCAATTTTCAGAATTGCTTTTTATTGGTGAAACTGTTATGTATCCATCATTAATTACATTTTAATAATATAAATCCGATTTAGTTTAACACTGGAATTATCCTCTAAGAAATACACAAATGTGGCCAAAATATTGTTGCCACCTTCTCTTACCTCAAAAAGTGCTGGAACTTATTTTGTTTGAAATCTTCTTTATGGTGCCCTTTGAGTATGTCGCCAATATTGCAGTCCAAACAAGGAAGAAAAATATTATTATGGCTATCCTTGCTCCGATTTTATTCATTTTATCCACATTGATTTTTAACTTTGGTGATTTGGCATTGTTCACATCCTTAGTGATGTGAGGGGCATAATAAAGTAGATTCCAATTCTTTGTTTTTTAGTCCGAAGAAATGCATGCAAATAAATCCTGCCTGTTTGATATTTTATTGTAAGGTAATTATCCTGTACAATTATATATTTTTGATGCTACTCATACAAAGAATTTGATGCTTATTTCGGTTAATTCCCAATAAACGGTACTCTCCTTGTCCGCCATCTTGTTTTTGGCGACTATTGGCGAAACACGACTCCGCGAAGCACACGCCAAGTACCTAAGCCTTGAATATAATTGGATGAAACAAGAATTACATCATCATGACATCACATCATTCATTGCGCAAATTACGATGTTACCATCTTTTAACGGGAGAGAAAGGGTGAAGTTGCCAAGGAGAAAATAAATATCGCCCGAGAAATGGCGCCAAAAAATCGCCAAAATAGAGCGTACCGTTTACTGGGATAGAGCCCTTATTTCAAATTGGCCTCTTGTTTTTCGTTGAATTTTTCGGAATGTGGTAACTGTTGCCTCTTAACTGATTCCTCCATCCTAGGAAGAAGTTAAATGTGGAAATATGGCAAGAAATAGTGAATTAGATGGACGTAGAAGGTTTTTTTTTTCATTATTTGACACCAAAAGCAAACAGACAACTTGTTTGGAATACTTGATGAAGGGTAAGATTCGGCAAATTTTTCCATCTGTCTCGTCAGAACGGAAAAATTTGCGATCATGAACTATGCTCATTAGTTGAATTGTTTGAGCTAGATTGAGCTGAGTACTGTAATAAGCCGTTTATACGAAATTGTTGCTTGCTTTTTGAAAAATGTATCCACTTTTCCAAACATTTTTAAAGTTCTAGAACTTTTTTCACGAAAAGTATTGAAAATTTTCTTCAAAATATCCATTTGACAGAAGATACAATTATTTGGATTATAATACCACTTTTACACGTACTCCTCCTTCATTATTCTTGTATACACCTACGTAACAATTTCTGTGCACATTTTCCTTTGGTTCGTCCCGGCTTTTAAAAGATTTACTGCGTGGGCAAGTAACACAAGACAGGCGTAGCTATTAGCATCCAGTAAACTTACTGAGTTTTCGATATAGATTTTCCCCCCTTTTAATTGGCTCCGTCGACGCCAAACTTAAATTTTACATTATTAAATGAACGCCAACACTTATTGCTGAGATTTGGCTGATTTTTATACATAATGACTTTTTTATATATTTATAATATATTATTTTATATATTATAATTTTATAATTTTTATATATTATAATATTAATTTTATTATTAAAAATATATATGTCTATCCTTATACATTTTTATATATAACTGATTTTTATATATTATTTTATATATTAGCGATATCCAGAAATATTATATTTACATTAATATCGACAAGCTTACTGTAAATCTTGCATGCCAAATTTCATCAATCTTTTTGTTGAATTATTAAACCACTGTATTCATACGCAATACGCCTGTATAGGAAATCAGATACAATAATTCAAAAAATATTTTCTTTTGAACTCAGTAATATACACCGCAATCTCGGCAATCTTTAACATGTCATAATCAAATTTTTAAGTGGTGGTTTGTTTTTCTCCTTCAAAGCTCGGCCTTCTCTTTATAAATTGTATGATGCGAAAACGACTAGTGGCAAAACCAAATATCTATTGAATTAATAACTCTCAAAGGTTTCATATATTTACTTCTTCACAATATAAAAAGAAAGAGGAAAATGCATTTTGTAGATATTTTTCTTTTTAAAGGAAAATTATTTCGGTTAATTTTAAATAATTAAACCTGGCCAAAATTTAACTTTTCCTTAAATTTCAGAGTTTATTATCCCCCAACCATTTTCGTATCATTTTTAAAATCTAAAAAAAGGTTTTTAGTGATAACCAATTAAAAAACTTTTTTAATTTTTCTTTAATTATTTGTAAAACTTCCAAAATTAACCTAAATCATAATTTGTAGTAATGCTTTTTACTTTTCTAAAGGAACTAAAATTGATGATAATTAGAAAGCAAAACATTCCCTCATTATTTTGCTATTATGATAAAATTTTTAAACTGCCAATTGTTTTAGTAAATTGTGTGATCTTTTACAAAAACGTATATGTTTCAAAATGGTGTGTTGTAATACTGTATGATGTATTAAAAACGAATCAAGCGTAAAACATCATCCAATTTCAATGTTTTTAACATTCTCTGAATTTAAGAAATAATTGTTTGATGATGATTATAACAATACTGTTTCTTTTATATTTTAAAAGCAAGCGAATAAAGCTTCTGAAAAGAAGAAAACTAGATAAAATACTGTGAATTCGCAATGAAAAATAAAACTAATAGAGCTTTCTGTTTCCAAACGTAATTTTCATGTAAATATATGTCAAAATACAAGTAGACCTGAAAATAATTTAACCTAAAT
Source organism: Argiope trifasciata (assembly GCA_026543055.1). Taxonomy (NCBI): domain Eukaryota; kingdom Metazoa; phylum Arthropoda; class Arachnida; order Araneae; family Araneidae; genus Argiope; species Argiope trifasciata. The sequence continues at coordinate 2,390,376 of JAPMOQ010032404.1, read as the reverse complement.
ATACTAATTTCTAAATTTTCGAATTAAAAAAATGTGGTTAATTAATTAAGACAATGTATGCCATTCCTTTTTTTAAAAACTTTCACGATTTCCTTTATTTACTTATATAGTAAAATGTCTTTTTTCCCTCATTTTTCTTGAATTAAGGCGTTAGAATGGCCGAAAGTAAAGTGAGGCAAAATTACCATGAAGAATCTGAAGCTGCTATCAACAAGCAGATAAATAGGGAGCTGTACGCCAGTTACGTATATTTGTCAATGGTAAGTAAGATATGAATGCAGTAATTTTACATTTTTGTTTCGTTATTTTGTATTGATATTGCTGATAATGTCGTTATATCTACATCGTGTTTCTAAAATCATGGCACAAATACCCGGGCTTAGCAAACAGAAACAATTCATTCATAGAATAGAAAAAGAATAATATACGTATATTTTGACAGGTATTGGGTTCTATTTGAGAGCAATGGTGATTAAATGGAGGGAAAAAAAGGTTTCATCGAAAATAAATATCAATGAATAGATTGATGATATCAATGAATGAATAGAACCAGAAGATTAATCATATCGTTCAAGTTCTAAATCAGGAAACGAAATGGAGTTTTTATGTTGATATTTTATTGTCAGTATTTAATAATTGTAGAGAAAACATCATAATTATGGCTACAGTAACAAAAACTTTTTAATAACAACACTTTTTTTAGTTTCATGTATGCTAAGTAATGTATTATTGACCTTAAAAAAATGAGGTTTTAATGAATCTCCAAATTTCACGACTTCCTGAAATCTGAAAAATGCATTATTGTAGTTAATTAATTTATTTGTTTATGAACACAAGAATTCTAAAGTGCTTTGATCTACACGAAATTGGCATATAATCTCTATACCATATTTTTACAATCTGATCAAATTCTGAACAAAACACATTTTTAGGGAATATGTCTATCTCTCTGTCCCAGTATTATCAAAAGCTATAATTGCGATAGGATAAAGGAAAGAAAAGCTAGTAGATAAAATTTGGTACATAGATTTAGCATTTGTTACAAATTTGGAATCAAATCTGCCAAAAAAGAGATCCTTGCCGATCTGTTCTTTCATATGCGTATAAACGTAGTTATTCAAAACTAAAATGACTTAGATAAATAAAATTTGATATATAATCTTGATCTTAAAATTACAGTTACAATTTTCGGATTCAATTATTTGAAAAAAGCATCCAAAATAAATATATTGGTTTTCTCACATACTACAAAATACAAGATGTTCACGCACTGATTCTGAAAATAAAAGTCTGAGCACTTGTGGTGTTCATGGCCTTGCCCGCAGAGCTACATTTTTTATTTTGGGTGATAGGGGGTAAATCTTTAATAAGTATGCTAGGAGCTTTCAGACAAACAATTTCTCAATTATTTTTCACATATCAGGAAACTACAATTTTGGAACATATGGAATTAGTATTTTTCTTTAATGATTTTTTAGAATTTTATTTGGTGTTTAAACTCTTTCATTTTTTAAAAGTAAGAAAATTGCCTGCTTGTTTTTACAGTATCAACTTCAGATAATGATAAAAATAAATGAAACTAAAATTTTGGAACATATGGAATTAGTACTTTTCTTTAATGATTTTTTAGAATATTATTTGGTTTTTAAATTCTTTCATTTTGTAAAATTAAGAAAATTGCCTACTTGATTTTAAAGTTTGTCACCAGATAATGATAAAAATATAAAAAAAACAATCCTGTAAAAGGTAGAGCAATATTATTCACCAAGAAGAGAATGAATCATATGGCTCACATCAATAGTAAATTGTTGTAAAACAGCATGATCAACCGTTCTTAATCTAACAAAGATGTTAAAGCACACTATTAGCATGCAATGAGATGGGATTCAAATTACGAGGTGCTAGAACAAATAATCCTGTCAATTTGTCATGAAAAATGTCGCAATTTATAAAAGATTCATAACATTGGTATAAGTTCTTGATTTGGCTGTACAAAATAGACCTCTAAATTGTACCCAGTTGTAACACCGAATAGGTGAAGCAGCATCATTTTGGAATTCGAAGTATATTTCATGTTTAAGTAAAAATATTTTTCACTTTACAAAGTTGAAGGATTTAAAAAGACCCAGGAAATGAATTGCCAAACGTTATAAGAGCTTAATTGGATAAATTTAAAGGAGGGCAGATTTGGAACAAAATATTTTCCTTTTTTCCACCTTCATTAGAACGAATCCTTTGAAATTCCATTTAAGTTCGAGCTACATAAAATGAAGTAATTAATAAAAATTTAAGGTAGATTTCTGAATTCTTTTCTGAAAAATTCCATTTTGTTGAAAAAATAAAATTGTCGAAATATGTGTCTAAAATATTTTTCTATTAATTAGAATTCATGGAACGAAAAACTAATTCTTTTCTTAAAACGCTGTTTTAGAATGATTTTAGAATGGGTCAACCCATGGCAAATAATTTTTAGAAGGAAGAAAAGTGATGGAATTAAATTTGGCATTTCATCTTAATTATTTAATCCAAATTTACTGTAAGATACTGTTATGCTAACGTGCACTGTTATATAATATTTTTTAAAAGAGTGGCCACAAAATACTTTTTTTTTCATTTTTTTAAACCGATTATTATGATAGAATTTGCAATTGAAAAATAATAGCTTCATCTTTAAACACAAATTGATTCATAGATTCATCTTTAAACATCTCTGATGTCGTTTCTTTTCCTGTAATGTGATTGAGTTTAAACTTAAAAGCTTGTTTCAGACAGCCAATCAACAATTTTTACCAATAAAATTACTTCTCTGTATTTTTCTCATATCGAAGTACAATTCGATAGCCTTTGTTTAAATGGCCTTTAAATTTCACTTTAGCGCCATCTATCAGTAGCTTTTTAAAACACAAATTATTTATTTCATCAAACGTTAGTCTTCTTTTTGGTCTTTTTCCATGAAAATTATTTTTAGAAGTTTTTGTTGCTCCTTTTTTAAAGAGTTTTTTAAAGATTTGATGAATTTATGATATAATCGATAAGTATTCTTTTTTATTTTGTTTCTCAGGGCTACTATTTCGATAGGGACGACGTTGCTCTGCCAGGATTCAGCAAGCATTTTAAAGACCAAAGTGCCGAAGAACTCACTCATGCTGAGAAACTGATGAAGTTTCAAAACAAGAGAGGAGGAAAGATCGTTTTTTATGATATCCAGGTAAAATCAAATAAACGTACAAAATATCTTAAATTATCTTTTACATTATTATTACTATTAAAATTAAAATACCTATTTTCAAAACATTCTAAAGCAAACCATAGTCAGCAGAATGACATATTAAGTGATAAGTCTTCCAGAATATCAGGAAATTAATGACACAAACACAAATGAAATCTCTGTTTATTTTTTCTTCCGTACCATGAAAAAATAAACTGCACTGACAATATCTCTACTGGATGTAGAGATATTGTCATTCTGTTCAGCAGATATTTACTATGTAGATTCCTTAAAGGAATTCTATTTTATACTATGATTCTCATGGCACAACACAAAGACTACACAGCGTCTTCGATTTTATCTCTTAGAGAAAAAAAAAAAAAAAAAAAAAAAACAGTGAAACAGTACTAAGTTCTTGACTTCTGGATCGGAATTTCTGAAGTCAGAACCAGCCTTCTCTATAAAGGGGCCTGGGTACTAGAAATCCTTTGGGGCCCTACATTTTTTATGAAGTGAAACAGAATATATGATATCATTCAGTGATTATCAGTGCTTATCAGCTTTATCAGATATCATCAGTGACTTTGTTTTAGCTATTAATTACTTTAAAATAATTAAAAAAATTTGCAATTTTTTTCGATGTTTAGTACAGCAAATGCATTTAAGCGTGTTTCTACGTTTTCATTCCAAGATTATACAGTTTGTGTGGAATTTTCTTCTCCAGTCGAAACTTGAATTGTAACTTCCAAAGTCGAAGCAATATCATTGCCTGAATTACTTCATAGTCTAGAAGACAGACCTACTTGTGACTTCTTGAAATTTAGTTTTATTCTTTTCCTTTTCAACTAATTTTCTTTTTGATACCAAAAAGGATATTTAGCTAAATTTATTTCACTAAATAACTAAAGATAGCTAAATTAACCTAAACTAACTATAGCTAAACTAACCTAAACTCAGAATCGAAATAATGCAGACTGAAACCTGTTTCTACTGCAGAACCATAGTGTCAACAGGTCTTATACAAATTAAACCACCGGCTGAAATGTTTTACCATAAGTATGCAAAGGAAAGTTTGTTCAGGAGTCATTTTTATCGTCTGATCAAAATTTGAAATTAAGAGATCGATTCCAAAAACTTCTATGTTACTTTGAAATAGAATGCAAATATAACTCAATATGAAATCAAAAATCCCCTAATCACTAAAAAAACAGATATATTAATAATTTCATTTTAACAGATTAGTGATATATTGTTGAGAAGCCTCAATCAAGTATGTAGATGTGTCACCTAGCTCAAAGTGATGATGGTTATGCGGTGGGATGTGGGATCTAGTAGGCTATTTCAATATATGATAATCAATTCATTGACTCAAAATCAGCACTGGAGGCTATTGCAATGGCAACTCAAATTTATCCCAAAACACGAACAGCCTCATTTGCCGCATTAAAAAATCATGCATGTTCCAGTGGATTCCTGCACATGTAAGAATCGATGGCAATGAAAGTGTTGATGCTCTCGCCAAAGCTTCCCGTGAATTGAATCAACGAAATTCTGCCTCATCAGAAGATGTTAACGCAGTAGGAAAACGCACACTTTTTAAGCTAACTTTCAGAAAGCCCTCCATTCCGTATCTCAATTGCCCTAGACACCTTTCTTCAATCATCGCAAGACTCCACACAGGCCACTTTAAAGACATGAAAATAGCACCAGACAATACTAGATCCTACGTCATTTGCAGGCATTGCCCCCCATCGCAATTAATACGTCATTTGCAGGCATTGCCCATCATCGCAGTTAATACGTCATTTGCAGGCATTGCCCCCCATCGCAATTAATACGTCATTTGCAGGCATTGCCCATCATCGCAATGAAGTCCAGAACACATCTTCAACTACCCTGTCATTGCTGCTACCATCTTTGGACTAATCGGCCCTCTTTTGAGGAAAGGTGTTCTGTACAGCCTTCAGGCTCGAAGGTTCGCTGAGATTGTCTTAAAGACTTTTGGACATATTTGAATTTTTTTATCATCCATAAAAAACGACAACAATAATCTATACTTATAATAAAGCTCAATGTGTGTGTGTGTGTGCGTGTGTGTGTGTGTTGGCGCTCTACAGGCCAGACCGTTGGACCTACAGCTACCAAATTTGGTACATGCGTACCTTGGAGGTTGGGAATGTGCACCTCGGAATCCTTTTTTCGAATTTTTAATTAGAATTTGAATTAATTAAATTTAAGCGAAATTTTGACTTTATCCGCTATAACTTCCGAAAATATTATCGCACAAACATGATTTTAACATCAATTTAAAGATTAAAAAATTAGCTTTCTAATGGTATCAGTGTTTTAATGTATAACTCAAGCTTCTATTTTTAACGAATTTTTAAAGAAATATTTTAACCATTTTTTTTGAGCACGTGACTGGATAAAATAAAAGAAAACAATGACGGAAGTTCAAATAAAAACGAAACTTTCATCGTAAGTCAAGTCTAAAGAAATGATATTTTTAGCACGTGACTGGATAAAATAAAATAAACATAAAATGTGATATTTTCTACAAAACTAAATGCAAAGCAGAGGTTTCTATAATCTTTTGCAATATCTAAATCATTTATTCAACAAATCTTCTTTATTTATGGCAAACCTGATTGAATTTAGACAGGATATGCATTAAACTCCCGACTATGGCATATTATATAATCGTTTGCAATATCTGTATCATTAATTACATAATTTTTTTTCCATTATAAAATGTGATAGTTTCTAAAAAAATAAATGCAAAGCCAAGTTTTCTATAATCATTTGCAACATCTAAATCATTTATTCAATCTTTTTTTTTTCTTTTTCGCTTTTTTAAAAAAAACATATTTAATATTTTGGCAACACCACGGAAAAAAACTTTTTTAATTTCTGGCCAATCAATGCCCGGCATTACTTCAAGGCTATTGAATATGTGATTCAATTGAAATTTTTTGAACGCATTACTCATGGCGAACCAGCTGGTCGCCAAAGGCGGCTAGTAATTAATACGGGAATTTAATTCAATCCTGGATCCGCATGAGCAGAGCAACCTCAAACTGAATTTTTGAAAAAATTATTTAAGATACTTTAATATTTATAATTTAAGAGAATTAAAAACAAACAAAACAATGCCTAAAAAGTACAAATAATAAATTCTTCAAAATATACTTAAAAACACGCTGTATGTCTGTATTTTATCAGCAATCTCTTTTAAATTTATTTTCCAACTTGTTATTCAAATATTATTAACAAAAGATATTCCAATTTCTGAGAAATACATCTTTCGCTTTTTTCCTTTGATAAAGTGGTGTATAAACATAGTATTGTTTCGATAATCAGATAAATTTATTTAAAATATTGAATTTTATATGTTTGATTCTTTCAGCCTCCAGAAAAAGATGATTGGGAAAGTGGCATGGAGGCACTGAAAGCTGCCCTGTCACTGGAAACGAGTGTAAATCAGGACTTGCTGAAATTACGCCAGCTCGCGCAAGACCATAATGATCCTCAGGTTCCTCCTTCCTTCATTCATTTTTCTTATGAATTTAAGAAATGTCTGTGCATGCTTCTCCAAAATTTTTTGAGATTTGAAACTATAAAAGGGATACAATTGCATAACTGTAAGACATCAACTTCCCAAATCAGAATTTTTTTAAGTTCTCAGGTTTCAAGTGATTGATTGTGGAAATGTGATTGATAAATTCAATACATTATCCAAGTCAAAAATTTCGCACAGCGAGCCGTAGAAATGAGAAGAAAAATGTATATTTGTCTACTGCCTAAAATTGTTTACTTTGTTTCATTGATTTGTCGATGTAAACAGCAACCGAATTAAAAGCCGTTTTTGATACTTAAAAAAATCCTGTAGACATCGTAATCAAGCAATAGAATGGTATATTTACAATTTACTTATGTAATTAGATGCTTCATTCTCTAACTACATTTCCACTGAATATTTTAACATTATTTTAATCAAATTGCTTTATTTTTCATTGATTTTTGGGCATAAATATTATTAAAATTAAGAGTCGTTTTTCACTTTTTTAAAGATTCCATTGGACTTCGCTATTGAGCAATACAATGGTATATTTATGAATCACTTACGTAATTAGATACTTCATTCTCTAACTACATTTCCATTGAATGTGTTCACTTTTTTTTTTGTTCAAATTGTTCTGCTTTATGTTTCATTGGTTTGTCGGCATAAATAGTAACCAAATTAAGAGTCGTTTTTGATTTTTTTAAAAATCCTAATGGGCATCTCTACTGAGTAATAGAATGGTATATTTACGATTTACTTACGTGGTTACATACTTTATTCTTTAAATGCTTTTCCACTGAATGTATTAACTTTTTCAATTCCTACTATTAGTTCACACTCTCCCTATCTATATTTATAGGGAAGAGTTCAAATTGCTCTGCTTTGTGTATTTTTGATTTGTAGGCATAAATAGCAATCAAATTACGGCTCATTTTTTTATTTTTTAAAAAATCGCTTTGGACATCGCTACTGAGCAATACAATTATATAATTATAATTTACTTACGTAGTTAGGTACCTCATTCTTTAATTGCATTTTCACTGAACGTGTCAACTTTTTTTCTCCTTTTGTTATTTCAAATTGTTTTATTTTCTTTCATAGACGTGTGACTTTTTGGACAGCGAACTGCTTCGCCAACAGATAGAAGAGATCAAAGAAATCGGAGACTTCATCGGAAGTTTGGAAAGAGCCGGAAGAGGATTGGGAGAGTATCTATACGATAAGAAGGACATGCAGGGCGAAATAAACTAACTGCAGATAAACATGGCATTATAATGTCATTCCAGACAAAGCATATTAATATTAATAAACAGGCTTAGTTTTTAACAATGCGCCAGTTATTAATCTAAGATGTAGTTGCCTTTGGTGACCAGTTGGTTCGCAGAGATAAAGTTTAATTTCAATTACATTTTTTATCATTGAGAAAAAAAATCGTAGTTCAAAAAGTAAAATTTTAAAATGGGTATATGGGTATAGTGTTGTCAAATTAATAGCCAGTTGCTTTTGACGACTTGCTGGTTCACATAAATCACTAATTGAATTTAATTTCATTTTAGTCTTTTATGGATAATTAAATAAATTTAATTGCCGTAGTAAAATTTTAAAATGGGTATTTAAACCATATTATTTCTAAGAAGGGAAAGTATATTTTAATCGCCCCCCAAAAAAACCCTCGAAATTTTGATAATTCTTTAAATTAAATTTGTATATTTCATTCTAATTTTGACGGAAATTCATTCACGAAAAGATTCTCTGTCTGTCTATCAGAATATAAGTGAACACAATAACTATAAATTGCAAAGAGCTGTATTGATTAAAAAATATTTTTTGTGTAATGGTATTTCTGAAATATATAAATGAAAGAAGTAAAATGTTTGAAACATTTCCAATAAATTTAAATTTCAAGAGAAAGAACTGTCCTAGGTGCGCATCTCTACTTTTCAGAATATTTAAATGTTAAATATTGGTTTAAAAAATTAAATTTTGATAATTTAATCTTAAACATAAAGAAATGTTTCTTGAAATTTTTGACAAATGACTTTCCAATAAGTAAATATTTGAAATAATATGGGAGTTTTTTTTTTTTAAGTTTCTGACTTTATTAATCATTTTTTCTAAAGCTTGAATTTTGTTAAAAATTGTTCCAATCAAATAATTGGTAGTATTTTTCAAAATTTTTCATACTTCCGCATTTTACTTATTAACACTGTTATTTCAAAATAAGAAATCTTGAGCTATGATCTTAGATTTACATGTTTATTTATTCATTTTATTTACCTTTAATACTTTTGAACGAATGTAATTATATCTTTATTCATCCTTATTCTTATCTTATTGTAGTAATTCTAATTGTATTGTAAACAATATTAAAAAATTTTAATTAAAAACTGGATTAAGAAAATTTATTTGAATATATTAATTTGTCTTCCTTAAAATTATATGTTTAACATTCCAGTTTCATTTTTAAATATTTTTTCTAAGCAGTCAATTAGAATAAATTGATAAAATATTTAAACATATTTAAAAACAAAGTGAAATGAGTAATCATTACATATGAACACATTAATCTGCATAACGCTGAAAGAAAGCTTGCTTTTTTTTTCTTTGGGCATAATAATGAACCTCTTAATTGTGCTAATACGTATTCGCTTTTAACTTGTATTTTATATTAAACCATTATTTTCTAGTTACTTAAATAAATACACTGATTATTTATCGATTTGCACTGTTGACATTGCTCATGATGTTTTAGTTTTACTATTCTATTCATAGATGGCAGCACAACATACATAATTTGGTACTCCGGGTCAAATGCTATAATTGTGAAACATGAATTTAAATTCGTATTCCAGGCAATTTTTTAAAATATTTTAATCTATCTTATCTATTTTTATTATCTATTTTATCTGTTATGTATTTTTTTATCCATTTTAATTGAAAAAAGTAGTATACCCTGAGATACAAGTCTTAGGTGAAAACATCTTTTAAAATGTTTAATTAATATTTCTTCATTCTTTTTACTTTTTTTAAAATTAAGTTTTCTAATAAGGAGAGGAATATCTGGAACAAAACAGGATTTTAATTAATTAAATAACATTTATTTAAAATTATTTCTCAGATATATTTTCTGTGAGATTTGTAGAAAGTAAGTAATAAAAATTTGCAATTGAATTTTTTTTTTTTTTTGGTAACATATGAAAATTTTTTTTTGAAGATATCAACAAAAATTCATTAAAACTATTTTCTATTACTTAATAAATAAATTAATTTAATGGCTTTAAATCTCCTCAATTTTATCTATCAAAAGAGATATCATAGTTCATGGTTAGATACCAATAGAATGTAATTTTGGGTAGAAAGATAAGCCATTTGGGAAAAAAATGGCTTGTTTTTATGGATGCATCAAATACTTGCAGATCACAGCTTATGAGAAAATGCAGAGGAGCTTTAAAGTCTTGTTTCTTATAGATTAAAGAATTCGCCCAAGACAAAGAAAATTCAAAGCTGCTTAAGAAAATTTTAGAAAAATAAAGAAAATTAATAAGCAGAGAGTACTTGGCTTTCTTGAAATTATTCTTTAGCATAAAAATAGAATATTATAGGCAAATAAGGGGGAATTTTTTTTCTACGAAGCGAATTTTCTGGAATTTTATTTCTGTAACGGATTTAAACATTTGTAAAGCAACATCTGAATTATTATCAGTTGTTATTTGTCCAAATGTGATATTTTTTGAATAGATTTTTCACCACCAATAACAATCTAACATTTTCAAAATATCTTTTAAATCCTTACTTTGACAAAAATTTGTTAAATTCTATTTTCTGCTACATAATGAAATTTTCTCAAGGATTAATTTGTGACTCATCACAGTATTTGGAACAGTAATGAAATGACGAGGAAGATTTCTGAGTCAGTATGACTCCCGAAATTTCAACATAATTCAATTTGCAAAATTTCTTACCATGGAAGTCTGATTATGCATCAATCATGGGTACTCAATGGATATTTAAGTAAATTTCAACACAAGACCTCCAATCTCAAAACCGAGATGCTGTCTGAACTCTATAATATGAGGGAGACACAGTGGTTTAAGAGGTACATTAGGATTTCATCTTTACGAAAATCAACTATTGACAGTGCTTTGAATTCATTTCATGATAAATGCTCTATATATCTACTGTATAAGTATAAAACAATTTTAATCAATTATACGTGTAGCATATTAATACCAATATGTAATATCATCTCCTTACCACGTAAATTTTATGGTAAGAAAAAGAGATTAAAAACTTCTTAGAATTACGATTTTCAGAAGACCGGGATAGCCTGATTGGTAGGGCGTTGGATGCGCATTCCTTGTTTTGTAAAATCCAATCCAGCTAGCCGAAGACTCCGTGTGTTGTGGAGACTGGCGTGCGTATAAATCTGTCGTGGTCACAAAGTCCTTCATGTTGTGAGTATTACCACTAGGGATACTGGATCTAATGTGATCATTCTCTACTGCAGACTTAAATTATGATCTGTGGATGGATGAAGTTCACCACTTTAAAAAGGTATGAGAGAGAGACGTACTCTTGTTCCTAGATGGCGCTACTGAAAAACAAGGGAGGCTCTATCGGCTGAAAATCGCTGATTTCGGTAGTGGGTTTGTCTATGAAAAGTGCCATTAGAAACAACAATAAGATGTATGGACATTTTTTATTCTAAGAGTTCAGATTAAATAGAAATGCTTAGCTGATACTGAATGTATAATTTGTTTATCCCAATCATGGAGATGAATTTGGCTACAAAAATGAAGATTTTGGAAAATATAAAATGTATGGCCTTATCTCTGTTACGATTCGAGATTTTAAGATTCTTCTGAAAATTCTTCATGATATCTGGCCCTTCAGTGAAACTTGTTTATTGCAATAACTTGTAGAATCAAATACGATGTTGCTCACTTCTACAAGTTATTTTCTTTGTGAACTCTTGACTGTGAATAATAGTTTTTCATTATCCAACCTGTTGAACATGGTCCACAAGGCACACACACACAGTGATTCTCCGTAACATTACGTTAACAGCCCATTATAGAAATTGCAATATCGGGCCAAAAGTTTTACCGGTATTCGGTATTTTTTAGATTTTAATGCCGGGTTACTAGTTTTAATACCAGCAGTATAAATTCTACTACTATAGTATAAATTCTACGGAAAGGAAAGAAAACACTGGTGTTTCTTTATTTTATTTGCTAGTTTTGTTAGAGAATTTCATATTGATATATGTAGCCAAAAGTGATAAGAAAGCTTTCAAGAATGGTACGAAATTATTTTTACATAAAATCATTAACTATCGTGACCAGGAAGCAGAAAACGGGGAATCAAAGTATTCCTGAAAAACTTTTATAACATATAAAAAAGAAACATGATGAATATCACAGGTTTACATGTTATTTTCGAATGATAGATAATAACGTCATCATGACTCCACCGACTATTAATTTTCCACTTTCATATAACTCACCAGTAGCTTTTCACATCAATTACTCAATTCCCACTTTCATAAACTCCACCAATTACTCACTTTTTTATTATTTACTTCTTTAAAGGCTTATTTCAGTTTGAAGCATTAGTTTATTACTCCACAAAATACGTGTAATTGCTTTTAATAAAAAAAATATTTAAAAAATCCAGTTAATTCTCCACCTCCCTCTGGAAACTGGTGAATAAGAACGTTGGCAGGTCAATAATTTTTTTAATAATCAACAAATACAACAATTTTAGAAACAAAAAATTTCCATTTTTTAAAAAACATATATATTGAATATTTCCATGCAATTGATTATAAATTACATTTTTTTTTTAGCCGAGTACTTATCTCAGACATTAAACCTAAGTTTGAAATATCGACCATTTTATTGAAACTAAACATTAAAATGAAATAATGTTTCAATTATACAACAAAGTAAAGTTTAAAGGATTCATTATTTGTTTGATATTTCTGAGAAATTATTACTATTTCATTAATACTTTCACTAGTTTTATATTCAATAATATATCTAACGTTCGATAATATAATTTTCATCCTCTTATAATTTAAAATTAATGTATCATATGCAAACATATATTTTAAAAATGAAAAAATAACTCACTAATTTAATAACATGTAGAATAAGTAATTTCCGAGTAATATCTTTCTTCAGATAATTCGTTTACATTTTGACGATAATTACTAAAATATGAATGGAGCATCAACATTTTTACTACACAAAATTTTCGTAATCTAAAATTCAGAAGATTGAAAGGTTTTGAAAATTAGTTTTGACGTGAACCTTAAATAATTATCAAATTTTCTCTGGGATAACGGTTATTGCTACAATCAATTAGGTTTACGCCAATTCTTTCTCATTTTAAAAAGAAAAAAAGTACAGTTTTGATAAATTTCAGCTATTCTTAATTTAGATTCATTAAAAATGATTCTCATTAGTAAAATAATCAACAAAGTCACTTGGAGCTAATTTTCTATCCGCAAGGCAGACACTTGGCAGTATATTAACTTTTGAAACATTCTCACCCGAAATTTTCGAACGAATACTAAAAAATTCCCATGCGTCTAACTACTATCTTAACTTCCTGTGCATTTCACGTTTTGAGCTCATCTTTTAATTGATTATGAAAGAGAAAAAAATCTCTTTCTTTCAATAAATCTCATTAATGATCAATTGCATTTTTCCATAAACCGACCTAACCCCATCTCTCATTTGCGTAAAATCCATTAATCTTGCACAAAAAGCAGTTGCCAAGATTTAACCTACAACTAAAGTGAGTTGGCGGTGTGCCAGTTATTTGCGTCCTTCTGGTGCCACTACTAGAACACAATTGTTCAACTCTTCGACGATAGATGGCGCTTTCATGTCGAATATTTCGATTATTCTGTTTTGAAATTCTTAAAAAGGAAATTCTTGATGAAAATAGATAATGCGCGTTTGATAAAAATCTGTTCTTTTCAAATTGAATTTGTTACTCGTTCCTTTGTTAAACTGATTTTTGTTTTTGATATTATTCTTGTTAATATTTTTTTTCTTTAGTTGTTTATTAAGTAAATTAAATGAGCGAAATCGTTATGATGCTTTTTGAATTTATTTAATTTACTTAGACTTTTTATTCATTTTTTGAATGTTATTGCTGCGATCAAAATACAGAACAATTATTTATTTCTCTATTTAATAGGATTCTGTTGTAATGTTTTCTATGGCGATTTCTGAAAAATTAAGTTAAAAATAAGACTGAGATCTTCATTATTGAAAGAGGGGAAAAAATAAAAAATAAAAGAAAATAATCTAAACATTCTTTATGGATACAAATTGTCTTATTATTTTTATATTTGGAAGTTTGCATTGGAATTCTTTTCGGCTATGAAACACATCTTTTAGTCTATTTAAGATATAATCAAATTATTATGAGTTATTTCGTAATAATCTGATTCATTTTTTTGTGTTAAATAAATAATAAGAACATACATTTCCAAATAAAAACAAGATAGGAAGTTAAATTTTTGAGCATTGACTAAGTTAGAATAGTGTGATGTTTTTATTTCTCAGTTTAGTAAACTTAAATTTTATGATTTGAATTTTTATTGATAATTTGTAATAATTAAATTTATTGTTTAAACAATAAAAAATAATTTAAATTTAAGGAAACGTTTTTTAATTTTTATTAAAAACAAAAACTACATGTTTTGAATTCTAAAATTGCTGTAAGGGTAAGATATCAAATGGACAAAATAGGCAAATGCCTAAAAAGCCCACAACGAAAAACAGCGCTTCAGAAGTTTTTTTTTTTTTTTTTTTTTTTTTTTTTGCAGTTGTTTCCAAAAGAATTTATTTAAGGCTTTTATTTGATATATAATGACAGCAAACTTAAACTTATTCAAACAAAAAGAATCGATCATGGTAAGATTATTTTTTAATTAAAATTTTTGCATCGCATAAATTTTTTTAACCTTCTTATTCGAAATTAACTTTTAAATTTAAATTGCAAATTCGTTTAATATTTGAGATACTGAATATGAAATCGTTGTATATTAATGTGTGAGATTCAACATGCATTTTAGACGCGTTTTCATGAACAGATTTAAACAAAAATTTGATAAATTACGCTTGTAGTCACAAAGTCCCATACTAAATCCATACATTCAAATCATTGCGTTTTTGTCCTGAGTCCTGGCTTAGAGGTTACGCGTCATCTGGGCTTCCCGGGTTTAAGTCCTGGTTCTGGCATGGTTGTTCTTTCCTTGTGTTCTATCTGTGATATGTGTGAATGAGCCTCTCTACACTTGTAAAAGGGGGTTGTGCAAGCGAATGCTTGTGTGTGTCATCTTCATTTGAGCTAGAAGTCAGACTTCTGCCTTCAGGTACTCAGGGGTTTTTACCCTCAGAAGCCACTGCATCCCCTTTCCGTGTTGGCACGGCATCATTGCGTTTTTGAGTTATCACGTTTATATGTGTCTGAAAGTACAAACCGATTGATGGTCAACCTCTTGTTGGATTGGATCAATAATTGAAAGGCGTCTACATTACATTTGCTTTATACATTTTATATAACTCCCTTTATTCTTTCTTTATCCATGGTAATATTTATCCGGTGAAACAGATTTTCTCCAGATGGATTTTGCTCTAAATTTGGAAGAAATATACAGCTTTTGTGTAAAGACCGGATATCAAATTTCATCCGCCTAACTCAAAGCGAATTTGGGTGATCTTTATCTCAGACAGTCAGAGATACTTCAAAAATTTGTTTTGCAAACTCAGGTATCAAGCAAATACAAAAACAATCGGCAATATTCGAAGATTTCGTACCAATTGTGCTTAAATATTAGCAAATTTGCCAAAATAAATGCCAAATTTCGACGTGTTAAAGATGGCTTTTTCCGTAAAGAAAAATACCAAATTTCAAAAAAATTCGAAATTTTTGGGAAATATATGAGAATTGTGCTTTTTATGGTACAATAAAGAAAACCGATAGTTATATGACATTGATGAACAATAGCTATGAAATATTTATCATTGGTACCAATCTAGAGTGTAATCTTTGGTATTTTTTAACTATTAATTATCGGCTTGGGATTAATACATAAGTGACTGAAAATTGATTACATATTTTAGACACATAAGTGACAAAAAATTTGTATACATATATTAGATTTTTTTTTTTGACCAATCGAATCAAAAACTTGACACAGAGCTATAATTATCATCTTAAGACCACATACCAAAATTCATTTATTTATGATACGCATGCGTGTACGTGATAATGCAGGCCAATAAATTGATACAATCACGTTAAAAATTTGATGAGAATATACCGTTTAGATAACAGATCCATGGATCAAATTGTATCAATTTAGTTCACATTTTATAGTTATCATGATCAAATATTGGGCTGTCGGACAGGCATATTTGTTCTAAAAGGATTTTCTAAAATGTTTGTCAAAAATCTGTAAATTTAGTGTTAAATCCATACATTAAAATTTCATCCATTTATCTCACAGTGTTTTTGAGTTATTGTGTTTACAGACAAAGAAAGAGTCGACTCGTGGAAATATGAAGATTCCTGAAATTCTGGAAGGTAAATTTTTTTGGCGATTCAATACTTTTTTTTGTCTAATTCCAACTCATGGAAGGAGGCGGTTACTTGACCCTAGAGGTAAAGAATCTTACAACTTTGTCGGGCCGTCCCGGATTCGAATCCCGGTTCCGGCTCGGTTGTCCTCCCTCTGTACTCTATACGTGAGGTGTGAGAAAGATCCCCGTTTTAAAAAAAAGGTTGTGCGAGTGCCATCTTCATATGAATTAGAAGTTAGACTTTGTCCCTCGTTGCAAAGGGGCCTTTAGTCTCAGAAGCTATTGTGCAAACTCTCCTTCAAACGCCGGGATTACGTATACACCGGCAGTGTGCTCGCCTATGACAAGTGTTATAACAACAACAAGGGGAAAGCAAAAAAAGCTTGCGAATTGACATTATCTGAAAAAAAAAAGATTTTTTAAATTTTAACAAAATATTTTTTAAATATAAAAATGCACTCTCATTTATTAAATACGTTGTGTGATGCATTATTTACTTTGATGAATCACACATTTATTTTACCATTTACTGTGTGATAAAACAAATTTTATGATACGATTAAATAAGGCAAAAACCAGACAGGAGAATTAGGTTTAATAATCTATCACATCATAATGTTTGGAACTAGAGTGCACAATCGCTTTTTCGTTTTCATTTTCTTAAATTAGAGTTTTCACAAATGCACTTGCACCCGCAGACATAATTTGAAAAAGGCTTTTTCATAGATTTAGAGTTATCAGAAAATCGAAATTCATCAATATCTATGGGAGGATTTTTTTTAAACATTTGCATTAGTTTGTGAAAGTTATAATGAAGGAAAGAAAACTAAATGTCAAGACCTGGTACTGAGCATTTCCACCTGCTTTTAATTACCGCACAACTATTTATGACAGCCGAGCTGCAAAAGTAATTGCTCATAAAGCCCCTGTACATAAATAATGAGCCGGCATCTAAACAAATTAATACAATGCCCAGCAATAACAGCTCTGCTATAAAATTCAATTTCCAGGAAGAGTTAATACCTTACCCATCAAAACACGAGCAAATATCAATCAATAGTGGCCCTAAACCTGGCAAAGGCGCAAGATTACGGGGCCAATGGACGATACCGAAGAGCTATTTTTTAGAATTATGTTTCAGCCTCAACCCTTTTTTTTATGTCCAGGAGCTAAATGGGGGTGGCTTGAAGGGTGGACTTCAGTGTCTTTCTCGTTAAACTAATGGACAGGCCTGATTATTTTCTAGTTTGGCAAGTGGCCCGATTCTGGAAGTAAAATGCTCTTGACCTGCACCTTCTCTCTCCCTCTTCCCCGCCAGAAGATAGATATTTTATTCCTCAAAATGGCCGAGGCTCAAAGATTATTGGGTGCACAGTATAAAGTTGATCGAGATCGTATGCCCCATAAAATATCTTCGCCAATAGAGTGAAAGATGATAGTTGGTGCATTATAGCAGTAATTGTTGTTGTTGTTGCTTCTTTTATTTGGTGCGTTGTATTGTTTTTACCTGTAGGAGAAGAAGTTGTCTGAAGACTCGAAGAATGAATTTTAGATTATCTTGGCAATATTACTTGGCAGTAGTGTAATATTTTCTTATGGTTGTTATAAAATAGAAATAGATGAAGCCAGGAAAATTTGCTTCTTCCTTTTACTTCCTAGAATATAAGAAAAGAAAATACTGGAAATGTCAAAAAAAGGATCTCAAGACAATAAAGAATCTTTATGTTTAAGATCTCGTTGAGACAAAAATTTTTGGATTATTTCTTTGCCATTGATCTCAATACCATTTTGAGTAAGATATAACACTTTAAAATGTGGTTTTTACTCTAAATTTATAGATTCTATCAAATTTTTAAGAAATTCCACTAAAAATAATGCCTTTTCAGCTGACTGATTACTAAGGAATACCATAATTATATAATGTAAAGATCTTGATATATAAAATTCAGTACACAGATTTAGCGTCTAAAGTACAGACCTTGATTAATTTTCAGCTGAATGTCCCTTGCATTCAGTTAATAGTATCGCAAATCGAATTTAATCGAATGGTTTTCTTCGTTTTTCTCAACCGATTCAAACAAAGATGTGACACAAAACTGTACTTGTAGTCATAAAATTCCATACCCATTTTGTTAAATGTAAGTAATTGAGTTTTGGAATTAAAGCGTTTACGTTTTTCTGAAAATGTAGACCAACAGAGAGTCATAATTGAACTTAGCTCAAAATTTCACTGGTGTCTATAGATGTTATACTTGTGTACTGAATTTTATCTATCTAGTTGTCTTCGATTTGTAATAATTAAGTTGAATTATATCTGAACAGCCGGACAGGCAGATTTCCTTTGAACAGATTTTGCTCAAAGTTTGACAGATATGTTCGAATTTAGTGAAAAGACCACATACCAAATTTCATCCGTCTAAGTCAAACCGTTTTTGAGTTATCTATGTTAAAGTCAGACAGATAGACGGACTTATTTCAAAAATGTGTTTTTCATACCCATGAAAGTTTAAAACTGGAGATGTATCGAAAATCTCGTATACATGTACCCACGTATGCGAGAAAGAAAAAAGGTTATAAAAAATTTAATTCCTATAAAGGATAAAATATTAAGATAACATGAACAATTTATCAAGTTCAATTTGTTAGGTTTTGATTTACTTCATTACGTTAGTTAAAGCATTAGAATATTTATGAAGTTGAGCATCTGATTCTATAATATCGTGTACAAATATTTATGCTGGTTGGTTTGGAGTCGTTATAACAGATACATAATAAAATAGACACCCTCAAAGTAGACAGAGTAAAAATAATTACTTAAAATAAATCATTAACTGCTGAAAATGTGTTCAAATGAAAAACTAAATTGGTCATTTCATTAAAAAACTAACCTCCTGATGTACACTGTTTCGGTTCGCTTAACGTCTCTATAAATCTAAAACGTATCACCGTGTCAAATTTCGGATTCTGTCAGTCAGAAAAAAAACTTTCCGAAAATGTACATGAGCCCTCTGGTTGCTTTTCCCGCAATTTCCACGGGCAGCTCAAATGTAGCAAAATTTGCTCATCCCACAACTTGTGCGGGCAAGTGTTTTTCTTCCTATATTGAGGAGTGCATCCCGTTTTTTCCCTTTTTAAACAATGAAAAAATTATATACAGCATTAGATGTTTAATTTACGCTTTAGCCCTTCACTTTTTGTCGCTTTTTCTTACGGAAATTGTTGCTAGAAAACGTTCAACAATCGACGGAGAGTATATTCCTGATGACTTATCAGATTCTGAAAGCGATTCTAGTTTTGATAGCAATAGTGATAGTGATATAGATTTTTGGATTGCTCCTCAAATAGAGATGACTTTAATTATGATTCAATAAACTTGCAAAGCGTTAAGCAGTTGTGTAAAACTAGATTATACTTTTTTATATTTTGCAATAAATAAAAATTAACTGTAATTCAACTGAAATTTAAAAACAAAACTTTGGTTATAACATGTGAAATTGGTTTTTCTGGCAACTTAGTTTCTCATGATGAAAAATCCTCATAAAAAATTTTTTTTGGTGATAACATCTGAAATTAGTTTTTCTGGCAACTTAGTTCCTCATGATAAAAAAATATTTTCTAGAAAGAAAAAAATGCCCTTTTCAATTATCCAACATATATAGTCTTAAAATATACAAAAAAGGCGATTTTGGTCCAAAAATTTAGCAGTTAGAGGGTTTAGTTTTCTTTACTATATTAGAAAACGCTGAACTCTCAAGTACAGAACATTAAAATCCAAGCAATCTTTGAATTTATTGGTGAAAGGGACCCAAAATTTTATACGGGGAAAAAGAGATAACATCTTTATTAGAAAGTATGGGAAAAATTTCGAAAAGACCGTTTCCACTGGTTCAAATGAATCTACTCATTTATCTATTCAATGAATCTACAACTGGATGTAAATGATCTAAGATGTTAAAAAGTTTTCAAAAAAACCGGTGGAAATTTTTTGTTTTTTATTTTTTATCATATTTATTTAGTAAATATAGATTATATTGTTTTATGATCCGTAGTATGATTAATCTCTTTATTTAATTGGACTGAAAATTTAATAAGCATATATATTGATGCCATTAATATTTTCCAAATTTCATTTACTTTTCCATTATATTCTTTGTTAAAATTATTGTTCTTAAAAGAGACATTTTTAATTCTTAAGAGTCATATCAGCGCTTCCTATAGCAATCAAATTATCGTCCTTTAACCCTCCAGATTTTTATCCCGCTATTTCTACGAGTGGGCAATCAGTCCATTTTCTATTGCAACCCACATATTTCGCAGCTTAGAATGGTAGGGTTTTTTTTTTGCATTATTTTTACAGATTTTTATTATTTTTATTATCTTGTATCATATAATATCAGTTCACTTTGTTTGAAAAATATTTGAAATCATTTGAATGAATGAATCCTATGAATTAGATTAATAGGAAAAAGATAATTCTGAAATAAAAGCTAAGAACTATGGTGAACAAGGCTAAAGTTAAAGGATTCAGGTTCAAAATTCGACGCGTTTTAAATTTCTGTATAATTTTATGATGGAAATAGGGAAGTATAAAAGTATGAAAAAAATAATTTCAGAATTAATGCATGGGATCACAATATTACGTATTTACAATATTGCTTATAGAAGTTGCAATTACCAATTAAAGAGACACCGTAAAAGTGTCCTTTAAAGTTAGCTTTATGTGTTCCTTTGTTGTACTGACATGCATAATTGCTGCGCAAAATTTCAGAATTTCAGGAATTTAAACCTATGATTAATTCAATATAATAATAAATTTAAAAGTCTAAAACCACCGAGTCTTGCTTAATAACCTTTACATTATTATATAGGGAGTCGCGGTAGCCTGGTGGTAAGGAACCGGAGGGTTGCAGGTTCCAAGCCCAGTTCCACCAAAGAACCGCCGCGTAAGTGGGTCTGGTGCACGTTAAATCCGTCGGGGCCAAACGTCACCTCGCTGATGTGGTGTGGAAGTTTGGAGAGGGGGTGCCAACTCAGGTGTCGTCTTCTTCAGCTGACCGAGGTTCAAAATGACGAGGTCCATCCCAAAATAGCCCTAGTATTGCTTCGAAACAGGATGTTAATATAACTAAACAAACCATTATTATATAGATTGAAATAACAATGAACGCATCAAATAAGATGGGTCATGTAATTAGAAGGTAAAGAATTTCAGGGTAAATAGTGCATACAGTCTGCTCGAGCGATATCATGTGATATACACCAAAGAAACAGTTTTGAATTTCGAAATGGAGGATTAAAAAGACAATCAATGACAAAAAAATTTATAAGACATACACACACACACAAAAAAAAATCTGAACCCTTTTTACATTTTAAATGTGCATTCATTGTTAACATTTTCATTTGCTGAATCATGTCATTTTCTGCCGTCGTCATAGCATAGAGATAGTGTGTCTTCTCCTTGCTTTGGGTGTCCCGGGTTCGAGTCCCAGTTCAGATATGGTTATTATTCTGCGTTCTATCTGTAAGTAGTGTGAATGTGCCTCCTGTAAAAAGAGATTGTGCAAGTGAATATGAAGCATGAAGTTGTCAAGTCGTACTTTTCTCCTTAGTTGGCGCTACTGAAAAAAAAAAACGAACAAGGGTAGCTAATTTCGGCTTAAATCGCTGACAGCTTTTTGTCAGCGAACTTGTAAAGTGCCATAAGTAACAACAGCATATCTTTTTCTAAAACCCGGTACAACACTATGCAATGAGCACCTTTCAGTATTGGATACCTCATAGTTTAAATCACTGAATGCAGATTTATATCCAGATTCTCCAAACCAAGACTTTGTTATTCGTATTGGAAGATATTCCATTGGTTGTCGGTCTCGGGAAGTCTCGAACATCCATAGAAAGTCTTTCGTTTGTCTGAAAGCTCGGCAGGCTAAACACCACGATTCTTTTTGCAATCATTTTTTAGGTATTTCATTATTTTTTAACGTTTTGCTTATACTGAATCAACAAATTGGAATAAGTAAGTGTTTTCATCAGATATGATTATAAGCGGTTTACATTTCTCGGACTGTATTTCGCTATATAGTCTTGTTTCATTTTAATAAATGGTCATTATTTGTTTTCATATTGTAATATATTTTTTAACTAATCAGCATGCTAATGTCTTACTATAAGTATTTTTTTTTACTTTATTAACTTTGAGTACATTTGTTTGTTTTTATCTATTAAATTATAGTTACACATGACCGAATTGTAGCAACGTTTATACTTAATAATATTTAAGTACATTGTTTCTTGCCCATAAATGCTATTATAAAGAAGGGAACCTAATTAAATAGATGCTAAATGGAATGCTAATTGTGGTTGAGAAAATATCAATATAAGTTTGATAACTTGTTACTCATAGGATTTGCTTTTTTAATAAACTTATTTAGTTAGCAACAGGGTTATAGTACTTTTTAATGCTCATATGTGTTACCCCATTTCAATACAGGGACTCTAGATAACTGCTTAATTTATCCATTAGGATAGCCACCAATAGTCAGCAAAACTAGCAAAAAATTGCAATTGTAACTGCAACATGAACTGAGCCGCTCAAAACTTCAAATGTTCTATCGAGTTTAATTTTATCAGATATTCACTCCTCTTCGAGCGGTTTCTCTGTATCTACTATGGAAGAATAATTTGTATTCAAAAGTTTGAGGCAAGGAAAGATTTTACTCATTCTTTAATGTTTTATATAGCAATTAGCAGCACTCGTAGAGACCGATGGAATAAAAAGGACAAACATTTTTTGGATGTCAACGAGAATGAATTTTTGAGATATATAGTATATGCATTGTTATTGTGTATTTTAATATATAATTATTTGCTGTTAGCTACTCGGTAAGTAAAATGCATGAAAACATGCCTTGTAAAAATTTATTTTTTTCTGGTAAAGGTTCTGAAAACTTATATGAAAACTAATAAAATTCAACTGATTCTGGTATGCAAATATAACCTATTATGCGATTAAAATTTGTTACATATAACCTATATCTACCTAGGTCTATGAATATTTTTAACCACAGGAATGCAGTTTTATAATTTAGGAATTCACTGCTATAATGATTGTAAAGGATACTTGTTCTCTTAAGGGTACAAGGTGGAATCTAGAGAACCCCAAAATTTCGAATGCGAATCGTTATACATTTCAAAAAGAAGGCTTCCCTCATTTTCATGTTGGATTATCGGATTAAGATCATGTTCAGTCTTTATATGCTAAATTTGTTTCATAATATAATATAAAAAGGTTAACTTTTTAGACACTCATTGATGATGCAGAAATGATAATTGCTTTTATAGATAGAAAGATCATTTTGGAAGCAGTTAATTGCCAAATGATGCCAACTTCGATGTTATTCAATCAAAGGCAAAGAAAATAAAAGAATTTATTTATGGTCATATTGATAGGGTTCGATTTATTACCAATAGAGCCAGAATATTTTTTTTTCTATCTAAATACTGGAATATTGTACTTCGTTATCTGCACACGTCTTTTGCAAAATGTCTGTAGCTCTCTTTTTAGGCGGAATATGATGCATGACAGAGTACTATACAAAAGATAGCTAAATGTTTTGTTTGGGAGTTTGGGATTTGCCAGTACATATTAAAACTTCACTGTGAAGGGAAACGTGATGTTTGTCACGTGATGAATGTATAGGGTGACTGGTATAAGGTAGAAGACCTATGTAACAATAAATAATTCTCAGAGTAGTCGAAACACTGTTAAACAAATCTTTTATTGACCACGTCACTCAAATCTGACCTATCTAAGCTGATTGTGGAAATTGGTCTATTTTGGCTCGCTTGTAAGATATTCGCTTGTTTTAAATTTTTATTCCTCTATGCCATTTTTAAAGGGAGCCGATGAATACAAGACGAGAAATTTGCTTAAAAAATTTTTGAGGCGTATTCTGATATGGTCTTCATTGAAAGAGTGAAGTGAAGCAGGCATTGTAGGGGGCCCAACTGTATGGACAAGATAAGAAAAGATATTGAGGGAATTGCAACTATGCTATATGTAGTGTGGAGCGATGACCATCTTTGGAAAGCTGATATGTTTCTGAAGAAGACAATCTTTTGCATCACGGTAACAGAAAGCTGAGAAATAAGATGTTCAAAAGCATTTTATGCTACTTTCAATAGGCTGAATCCTTCAAAAGTGTTGGTTTTTGGAAATGAAGAGATAGCTAAAGAAATTAAAAAGTATTAAATATATTTACAAGTATATTAGTTAAGAAAAGAAAGAAGCAATTCCGCCACATTTCTATCCTTTTATTGGGAAATGAATCACTTTAAAATAGATAGGCTGACAAGGGCAACTTGTGCACTTAGTGGTAGAGTTTCTACACTGATGGAAAAAAAAATCCCAACACTAGGAAGGAGCTGTGCTATATAAACGAAATTTGGTAGGCGTGTTTATACATCTGAAAGATGACGTTGATTCAAATTTCGAGCTACGCGCGTAAATGTGGTGCTAATAGCGACACTATAAACATGCAAATGAGGTTTGCTTTAAATAAGCGCTGTAAGGTTCGTGATCGTTATTTACAGTTGAGATTTGACGTAGGGGGTTAATGTTAGTCAAGGATGCCTCTGAGAAGACGAAGATGCCATTATCAACAGCTCACTGAGTTTGAACGAGGTCGTGTTGTAGGGCTACGAGAAGGTGGGTTTTCTTTCCGCGATATTGCTGAAAGACTTGGCAGGAATGTATCCACTGTGCATGAGTATTGGCGGAAGTGGTCAAGGGAAGGTACTGCATCAAGAAGACCAGGTTCCTTGCGGCTACGTGGTACTACTGGGAGGGAAGACCGTCATATTCGGCGTATGGCTGTGGCTAATCGCACTGCGTCTGCAGCTGAAATTCGAGCTTCAGTTGGCACCACAGTGACACAACGAACTGTTACAAATCGGTTACTTCAAGGACAGCTCCGAGCCAGACGCCCGGTACAGTGCATTACACAGATTCCAAACCACTGCCGTTTGCCACATGAGTGGTGTCAAGCTAGAGCTCATTGGAGGACGTAGTGGAGATCTGTTGTGTTTTCTGATGAAAGCCGGTTCTGCCTTGGTCGCAGTGAAGCCGTTTGTTGGTTAGAAGGAGGCCAGGTAAACGCCTGCTAGTGACCTGTCTGCGGCCTAGACACACAGGGCCTACACCTGGAGTTATTTTTTGGGGAGCAATTTTGTATGACAGCAGGAGCACTCTCGTGGTTATCCCACTCACCCTGACTGCAAATTTGTACGTCAGGCTAGTGATACAACCTGTTGTGCTGCCATTCATGAACAGCATTCAAGGGGGTGTTTTCCAACAGGATAACGCTCGCCCTTATACCGCTGTTGTAACCCAACATGCTCTACAGAGTATAGGCATGTTGCCTTGGCCTGCTAGATCACCAGATCTTTCTCCAATCGATCACGTATGGGACATCATTGGACGACAACTCCAGCGTCATCCACAACCAGCATTTACCGTCCCTGCCCAAGTGCAACAGGCATGGAACTCCATCCCACAAACTGATATCCGACACCTGTACGACACAATGCATGTACGTTTGCATGCTTGCATTCAAAATTCTGGCGGTTATACCGGTTACTAATGTACCAACATTTCACATTTGAAATGGCTCTTCTCGCCATTGGCTCGACCTGTGATCTTGAAACTTTAATCAATTAAATATGTTACCTAGACAAATGTATTCCTAAAATTTCATTACTGTGCAGTAATTTTTTCTTGGTGTTGGGATTTTTTTTTCCATCAGTGTATAACATAATTACATTTCATTTATAAGTGTTGGCATAACTTACATTTTACCTATTCCAATTAATTTTGAATACATTATTGACTAGGCAATACAAAATAAAAATTCGATTTATGATTTAATAATGGTTGACTTAAGAAATACGCTATGATTAAATGATAAATAATACCTAATTAATTTTAGAGAAAATTAAACTTCAAAATAAGTAACTTCATTTTTTTGTACTCGTACTCTTATTGATAAATATTCATTTGGCTTCAGATGAAAAATGAAGTCACAAAATTATAAAACAAAGCACATTATTTTGGTATCTATAAATGAAAAAACTTAAGTTAACTCTTCTTTATTTGTCATCAATTTTTTCTATTCATCTACAAGTTTCAGTCCACCACCTCCTGTTTTTTTCTTTGGAAAACTTTAAGAACTTCCATCTAATGTTTCTGGAAAATAGAAGTAGCCGAATAGAAAATACTCCATCTTCTCTTCAAAATAGCGGGGCGAATGCATTTTGTTACTGCGCATGCGCTGCAAAAGTAATTACCAATCGAAATTGCAGTACTCTTAAAAAAGCTTTCATTCAAAATGAAGCCGATGCGTTTCACCTGAAGTTAAAAATCTATAAAAGAAATAGAATAATATTGTTGATGAAATTGGACATCGCATGCAAGATTAAATGAATTACTAATTCTATACATTAAAAAATGGAAGTTATAACAGTTTTTAGAGCTTCTACACGGGTCACATCTGCATAGCAATGATGATCCATTTTCTACGATTTTTCGATGCTGCAAACATTTCTGGCAGTCAATAAAACTCCATAAATTGTTGGGTCTTCTTTTACAGAAAAACATGCTTCAGATTCGCACGATAAAAACTAATAGCCTAACACTTCCTTACATCGATTCTGCCCATTATTTCATTAACTCTCGCATCTACAACCCGCTGAATAAATCACACAAATTATCCACTCCCTCGAAAGCAATATTTCATCATAAACTAAAGTAACTTTAACATTTGTTAAACACGCAAGATTCACTTGCACTTCTCTTTTTGCAACAACGTACATTCCTCGAGGTCGATAAACAGAAAAAAAATGGGCAAGAAAAATGATGAATGCGAAAGAAAATACTATTTTTCTCAACCTTTTGCTCGCTCTGTTCAGGGGCAAAATTCCAGCAAAGCACGAAAACCGTATTCCCAGCAATGAAGGGAAGGAATTAAAGAAACTCTGCACGTCCAACATCAATCACTATTAAAAGAGCGTTAAGCACTTCGCTTGTGTTCCTTAATTCTTACGCTTAATAAGCGAACTGGAGCTGTTATGGGCACCTGGGGATGGGTACAACGTTTTGTAAGGTATCACTGGACGTGTCACGACATGTAACCGAGTGTCAGGACACGTTTAAATGCTTTTTAATGTCTCTTGTGGGAAAAAAGAAACGTAACATTGTCTGTTTTTCAGTGATTTTTACGTAAATGAGATGTAGTTGATGTTTAAAGAAAATTACTCAACTAAAAAAAAGAAACCTTATGAAAAAGAAATATTTATGTTTGAAACATTATTTGCAGTTTTCCGAATAACGTGTGTCCTTTCTAAAACAGGATGTTATGCGATATTCTAAATGCTGAAGAATATCGTGATGATATGGTAACAATGTTACATAATTGCAATATAGTTGTAGTGGTAATTTTGTGCTAATAGGGGCATTACATAGCAGGGAATGTACCAGCATTTCTAACTGTCTGAAATTTTTTGCACAGTTTGCTTGCTTTTTATAAAAAAAAATTAGTCATATGAATGAAGAAATATAATAAAATTGTAGTAAAACGGCAAATATAAAAAAGTCTGAAATATAAGTATAATTTAAATATATGTATATAAAAATTTAAAATATTTTGAAAATGCAAAAAAGTGTAATTGGTGATTATTATGAATCGTTTCATAAGACATTTGACAATGAGACTAAAGGCTTTTGCGAACTCCGGATTGCAAAAGTGGCCATTCTAACAATATGTTACGACATTGACGCGATGAGATTTATGACGATTGTATTGTAAGCACATTCCTAATTTTTTTTAGCAAGGAATGAAAACGAGTAAATTTGATACGTTCAGTTAGAAAATTGGTCGTGTTTGCCTTATTGTTCTTTTACAGTTTGTGTTTGCCCTAAATAGTAAATTTTATGAGGATACTCTTCTATTAAACTGGTCAGTCAAATTCGATATTCCTACTCGTATGCAAACTAATCAATGCTAAGGAATCATTTTAATATTTAATGAATCATTTTAAAAACTATCTACATGCTTAATAAGTGTTTTGGATTAGATTTTTTTAAATAATATTTTTAAAATTTGCATTCATTTTTCTATTTCCCCCCATCCTTTTTATTTATTATGATTCATGACTGTGCAGAATCCGCATTTGTATCAGAAACCATTTGTCTGGCGTAGTTTAGCCAACACATGGCTCTTACGCCAATAAAACCCAATAAACAATAATAACAACAACCGCATTAGTATCAATACTATTTAAACAGAAGCATAGTGACTACAAATGTAAAAATAAAATTACCGTAATGCAATCATGGATTTGGGCTGATTTTACTTAGTAAAATATTGTTTTATATTTTACAATTCGTATCATATGTTATACTTTTATAAATTTCTTTATTTTGCAACTAGACTTTTCAATCTACTTGGTTGTAGTACCAATAAGAGTGGAAAGCCAAGGAATTTGATACCAAGAAGCTCGTTAATCCGTCCAGTCAAAAATACCTATACAACTAGAGATTTTAGTCTGTCGAATACCGTGTGAAATGTTGGTCTTCAATAACGAACTGTGAAATGAAATGATATACTACTTTTAGTATATATATTGTCAAGCCGACAAAAAGACAAAATTTAGAATTACTTTTCAACCGAAGGATACGGTTTATAGAAGGTTATGACAAGTGAAACTCGTCCGTTTACAGGTACAAAAGAAAAGCAGCGTGAAAAGTTTTTCCTCCAGAGCTTTAACTGAAAGATTCTTGCAGGTATTTCTTTGACACGTCAGTTCAAGAAAGGGATTCTCGAGCATCTTTGAAAAGGAAAGCTGCGGGCGTTATGTATTTTTATCCTGCTGGCAAAGGGAGAATTATATAGTCCTCAAGGGTTTTTAATAATGTTTGCTAAAATCCCCTTAAAAAGGGAATTTAGATCAAGAAATGAGAATAATTTTTTGAATAAAGCAATACTGACCAATTTAAAATTTTAAAAAATAGAAAAACAATTACGATTTTAGTTAGATTACGATATATTACACTAATGCATATGATATGGAATTCGCTTCTATAACTTGTTGCCGAATGTCTGCAATCAAATGTAAAAAGATAGTCATACGAATATTTTGATTATTTTATTGAACAATTACACAATTGCTGCAAAATGAATGTAGCATGCAATATCATGTGGTAAAAAAATTCTTTTTCATTTGGTGCCAAAGAGATTTAGTGCCAATCGTTGATTCTCGCGTTACTCAAGTGTTGGAGCTATCTGTCTCCTTGGAATATAGGTTTTTTTGCGACTTTTTGCAAACTTGAATAACTGGAGCTATCTCCTTTTCCGCCGCAAACCTTTCGATTGTGTTTAATTCAGTGCTTACCTCCGCTAAGTAAAGGAGTTTGAGCTAAAAAAGAAATATGATCTGAAGACCTTATACTAAAATTCATCCGTCTAACTCAAATCGTTTTTGAGTTATCTTTGTCGCATACAAAAAAACAGGCAGACATTTTTCAAAAATTGTATTTTTCGAACTCGAAGAATTCAAAACATGGAATTTCCTCAAAATTTCGGTTTGAACTTTTTGAAAACTACTATAATTTCTCTATATGTTATGTATATAAGAAAGTAAAAATTAAACATGCAGCTTCGTCCTAGTAGTAGAAATAAGGGCATATCTAGGATCATTTCGAGAATACAGGTAATAAAATCAAAAATAAGTTTCTTATTCCTGAAGCTTGTCTCGTGTCATGTGATAAAAAAAACTCGCTCCGTTCGATAAAATGTGAGAAGCTTGTAAAATTTCAAAAGAATGTTAATCAAATTATTGCTGCTCTCTTCATCACAGTTTCGTAAACAAAATAAATTGAGTTACGTGCGAATTAAATTACATCAAGGTAGATGACACTTTTTTAATGTGTGTTTACGTTAAAATTTCCATTCTTTTGGTGCATTATTCTCATAAATACTCTCGAGGGGAGTCTTGTTTATCTACAACTATTCATTCTGTTTTCAAAACTGAGCATTTCAGAAGCATGGTGCAAAACAATGTAAATTTTCCCAGATGAATATTCCTCAAATCAAAATATTTTGTAATCAAAATTAAGATATCTAGCCCCCCCAGCTGCCTATATTTTTAACACTATATATTATTGATGTCATTTAGAAAAATGTTAATATAGTTTAGTAAATTTTTTATCATCTGTTGAAAGAGTTAAAATAATATTTTTTTCATGTCCCGATGGAATTTCAATGCAGTGTAAGTCACTTTTGAGTTAGAATTTTAAGAAGTGAACTGTACGGCAAATATAAATAAATCAAATAAATATCGCTAGAATTACTCTCTCCATGATCCACTTTTATTTTTTTTCCTGTGCGAAGTATTGCACTCGTTTATTTTCACAGCCTCCCAACTAGCATTCAAAGTATAGGAAGATCATCAATGAGTTTTCTTGGCAATTTTCAGATTACACCATTTTATCTCCTTATATTTTGCTCCATACCAAGATTTCACCAAGATGGTTACACAGACCAGTTTATTAGAAAAACTTCAGGTTTTATCAAACTTTCTTATACATAAAATATCAAGATTTCTCCTAGATGGCTGGAGACGATTTGCTTTTTTTGGCGGTTTATCATGGGGATCATTAAAATAAATACCCGATTAACTATATCACTAGTTATGCTATTGTTCAAAATTCATTTTGTGATTTGAGGAGTCTTCACATTTCCGACCTCCCTAAGTCCGAAAAGTACACATCTAGAGCTCTTTCTATAATATACGGTAATTCAAGATCGTAATTATTATATTTCATAGATAGTTACAAGTATAAAATTTGTTGAATAGCATTCCACCAAATTTGAAGATCTGTATCAAATTTTGCACCTTTTTATGGATATAATCCTTTTATAAGAAACCCGTTTCTTCCTATTTTTAGTTCCAGGTAAAAATTCAAATGCTTAAATAGCTGAAATTAAAATATAAATTTAATACAAATAGAATATTCGTCTGTTAACTTTTTGATCAGTCATTCAAACGGAGGATCATCTGTATAGTGCACAATTCTTGCAAAAAGAGAGCTAAGCAGATAGATTCGTCACTTTGATTTAAAATATATAATGTAGGCACCTATCATTTTGAACCAAATACAATGAAAGGTTGGACGTCTGTCGTTCTGTACTTTCATAAACGTGTAAACGCAATAACTCAAAGCCACAATGATTTAAATGCATTAAATTTTGTATGGGATTCTTTTTCAAATATTCCTTTTAAGAAGTTTTTTTTTTCAATCGACTTGCAAAAACGCATCTAAAACAGCCTAATTTTGGATGCTATTAACCCGTGCTAGAGATAAATAACCAAATAACTCACCAAGGATGACACTATAGATTTTGTAAAAATATTAAATTCAAGCTGAAAGTTGTTATTCCATAACTTTTGTACGTTAATGCATGAAAGGCATTTATTCACCTGACAAGTTTATCAGAGAGTGTGCAAGAAAGTTTTGGGGATACCAATCCCCCTTGTTTTAGTTTTGCTTTTTTGGCTTTATTTTATGTTATTGTAATTTGAGTTCATCACGTTTCAGTCGACTCTGTTAGTAACAAATAACATTTTCAGATCTTGCAAATAAAAATAAGCACTATTCGAGAAATATCTGAGCTAAAAATAACAGTAAAAAAATTGCTATTCCAACAACAATTATTTATTATCTATAATTATAAATGATCCAGAAGACAACACGAACTATTGATGGGAAAAATCATAATCTGAACCAAATGGATGAACAATTAGTCCGAACAAACAGAAGAAGTATCGCTGCAGATTGAAGAAAGCAAGATTCGTGGGAAAAATGAGTACCTGAACAAATAATGCCAACATGTGAATGGATGAAATATTTGTTTACGTTTTGCTGTGAGATAGATCTTTGCAAATAACCCAATTTTCCAACAGCGCCTAGCATCGAGATAAATTATCTATGAATTTGGGTTAAATATTTTTAACACAGGAATTGTTTAAAAACAAATAATTTGTATCTTAATGACAAATTATTCAAATTTTATTCACTGTTAATTATTATTTTTTGTCCAAAAAATTGAAAACAAAACAAACAGTACAAGAACTAAAAGCAAAAGACAGTATCTTAAGTGGATTAAAGTCTTGTGTATTATTTTTTTTGAGAGCATCTTGTTTTTTTCAATTACATTTTGAAAAAGAAAGCACTGTGTAATTGTAAAAAAAAAAGGATTTTTATGAATTTCCTCATTTCTCATCTTCCCGAATCCAACACCCGCTTTTTTGGAAGGATGTCTGTCTCTCTATAAACATATTAACTCAAGCACGCTATTTGGTAAGTGGCTCTTTCATCAATTTGCTGATTTGTTATTTTCTTAAATAGATTGAAATCTACTTTAATGAGTTTGTCGCTAATGTAGTAATTCTGACGTGTAAGCTGATCATTCTTATGGGTCTTTGTTTATTAGTGTTTTGTCATATAGGTCTTTTGAACGTGAATACAAACAGTGAAGGATATAACGACAAACGCTATTATCCCATTGGAGTGAAATAGTTAATTAATGGATATCGAAATACTTGAGGGCTTAAGTAAAGATGCTTAGACGATGTTTCCTTGTGAGAGCTTGTGACAAAAAGAAAGGCAAAAGAAATGTTCGGCTGTTCAATGTTAAGTTTTTTCCAGAGCGCATCTCTGCAGATTATATATTTTCAACATTTTAACAAGATGTGGAAAATGTTTTCATTGCATTTGATGCACAAAGGATTTTCTTCTGGGTTAAACTTGTGAAAAAAGACTTGTAAAAATGCTAATTTTACAATTCCCCTCTGCAATAAGTTTATCTTGCACCTTACTTCTAGTCCAATTAGTGATTTGCAGATCCTGGGAAACCACCGATCAAAGCTAGATATTTGCCCCTGTAATAATTATCTGAGGCGATTTGGGTAGAGATTTTTCAGACTGGAAATCATATCTCCGGGAAGATCTACTCAATGTATGACAAAGATTCCTTGAATGTTTTTGTAAGAGCCTCCGCTTTTTCGTTCCATACTATACCAGTGTTTGCATTGTTGCCATCATTGACTATGAAAAAGGACACATTATTGCAGATTTCGATCTTTTGAACGAAACTGTCCTGTTCGTCCATTTATGTGGAAATAATATTTCAAAAATGGAAATAAGACAAAGATTTAGCATTAATTTTAAAATATGAGTTAAATATGGGATCCAATCTGTCTACGAATTAATCACCTGTCGGTAAGTGTAAATTTTCATGTATACAGGTTGGTAGCAGGATGCTTTTTAGCTGTCGAGTTTTCACTTGCAATCGATATAGAGGGAAGAGGAAGTCTCTCAAACTTTTAGTAAAAAAATGTAAATCGATTAAATGCTAAATTTGGAGTTTAAGGGCACATAAAAGTTTTCTTCTGTCAACCTGCAAACATTTTTCAGTTATCTTGTTCACAAATTGGCACGCATAATCCTAAAATTTATTTTCGAGTTAGAGGAAGCCTGAAGTGTAAATGAAAATCACGAGTTCAATTTTCTTCAGATGGTTTCAACTTTTTTTTTGTATTCTTAGTGTATGAAAAAAATAAAATTGCTATGTCTTCATACACAGATTAGAAACAAGTTCTTCCACTGTCGAAATATCAAAGAAACCTTACATACTTGACTTAATTTATCCAATTTTGAAAAATATTGCTAAGACGGCACTTCTTCTATTTTAAGCTTAGCAAAGATCTTTCACTTTTAAAAAAAGCATTCTTGTTCTTTTAATATTTGCGAAGAGGGATGAAATAAAAAAAAAATGTTCAGTTTTGTTTCGGGTTAATCCACCAAACACAAGAAAAATGAAGCCAAACTATTGCTTTCGCTGGTGGAAACCTTAGTAATGGCATACGTTCGTCTTGCTTCTGCACTCAATGCCAATTAGCCTTCGTAATCTGGCAGCAAAAAAGCACCGGTTTTCTCTGCGCTGCCACCGCAGTAGAAACTCAGTGGATTAATCTCGTGATGCGTTGACAATAGCTCTCTAATCTTACTTCGGTCGTCGGGTCTTTCTTTTTTGCGCGGTCTGGAGTTACTAAATTAGCAACGCGGGAGAAAAAGTTTTTGAAGAAAAGATTTAGGATTATATGGCTTGCCGAAAAGCTAGAAAAAGGTAGATCTCTTCTTTTGTTTTGTGTGTCTTTGATTTAGCTTCAGCCGTGTAAGGTTTCGTTGATTTGTGTTGTTTTAGTGAAATTAGCTGCGTTCACGGTTTCTTCGTTTGACTGGAAGATGTATTATTCCTGGAAAATCCGAGGCGTTCGGGGTTTAAGATTGTTATCGTTGCAGAAGAGGGTTTTCTTCGGGGTATTTAGATTGTATTATCAGATGAAAAAATCAAGCATCAGTTAGCAAATGTTGGCAGGAAGCGAAGTGAGGTTCTGCCAAAGGTTTTCTAAAAGATTTATAACTGAACATATACACCAGGGTTGTTCACGAGTTCCATATCACTGTTGAGGTACGGAAATAGCAAAAATTGTGAAACTGAAATTAAAATTCTAATTTTCAGTTTTAAAAAGTACGGAGGAACTAGCACTGATATTAAAATAATACAGATAATATAGTTTCATAATATAAATTCTTGGTTGAAAAGCATTTTGATTAAAATCAAAGTTTGAACATAAATGGGATGAAATCTGATAAAAACAGTGAGTCGAATTTACAGTTGGTAGTACTGTTGTTATTCCATTTATATGTATTGCATTGATAGTCAGATGGATGAATGTTTTTTTTTTTGTTCAAAATTTGATACGAATGTACAACTTTCTAAGCAATGGCAATGCTTCAAACTTGTTGCATTGTTTTATTATTGGTCTCGTTAACAGGCATAATTTTAAAAATAATTTTTCGTTTTCAAATTCATGGAAATCTTACTCATGGAAATTCATCAAGCTCCCGAGACCAAATTGTTTTTGGTGATTACATTGTAAATGAGTATACTTCATATATGAGGAAGTGAAAAACAGTCGGATTCTATATAGTGAAAGATGTGTCAACTATGCATGAATGAATCAGGTTTCACGAATTTAATGAAGATAACATTCTTTTAAAAAATGATTTTTTAAAAAATGCCTTTCATGAAATTCTTTCTACTTTGCTTATATTAGCTTTTATAGTTTTCTTCATCTATTATTTAAATTTCCAAGGTTCTTAAATTGAATTTCTCAACCCCGGAGATGGTGCTGGGAACAACATTTAGAGAAACGAAAATATTAATGAAATTTGTTAAATTTAACAATATTAGCTGTTGAAATTTATCCAAAAATCCATTTATCTTAAAACTTCTCATTGGTTTGTTTATCCATGTTGAATCATGGATAAATAAATGAATAAAGAATACGAGTCATTAGTTGGGATGATGAGGATTTTCAATTAATAGATACAATTTATAAGCCCACCATTAAGTTAGTGCTGTATTAAATATGATCAGAAAACTTAACACAATGTACCTGTTTTTATTATATTCCCACTAATACTATTTGACAATTAAATCCTAAACATACCTAAAATTTTAACACCAGTCTTAGTGAAATTACCTCAAAAAATAAACATAGCATATATTCTATAAGATTTTTTAATACGTAATATTATATCTTAGATATGTAGTCATAGGCAATATTATTTAAAATTGGGTAGGAGTAAATATTAAAAGATTAAATTAAGTGATTTTTTTGTCCAGTGGGTTTTTTTTAAATAAAAATTATTTATAATTTCGAAATTCAGCTAATATAAAACAAATAAGCAATAAATAAATAAATAAAAAAGAATTCTTTGGTCAAACTCTATTTTAGCAGTAAAAGCTACTTCTTCCCTTAAGAGGCCGACAAGGACTCAAACCCAATGTAAACAGATGCGTTGATATTATTAACCCATAAACCCAAATATTTTTTTAATTCGAATGTATAAGATGAGCTTAATGGTGACAATGAGAGATAGTTAAAATTCTTACTATTTAACATGAAGTCGAAATTGGAATGAAAGATTCTGAAGATTCGATTAATTAGAAAATAAATTCCCTGATTAGACTCGAAATAACTTTTAGTTTTGTTTAATTTCAAGAGATATTTCTTGGTGAAGTCTCTTCTCCAAATCCAGCATTCGACTCTGTCAAAGAATTGCTATGTGAATTTGCTTGGTGCCCGTTAAATCCGTTAGGGCAACTGTTCTTCGACTGATGTGATAGGGAAGTTACCATTTTAGATATCGACCTTGCCCTTCGTCTTCAGTTCAAATCTCATAATAATTCTTCCCATCATAAATAATTCAGGCCAACATCTCAATCTTCATGCAATATTGCAAGATAAAATGCGAATCGAACATCAACAACTGGGCCTATTTTGTACATTTTCATCTCGCTTAGATTCACAACTTTGAGAAGCAGATCTGATATTCATATTACAGCTTTTTATTTTCATATTACTTTTTTGATTTTGCTAAGATAAATATCATTAAAATTCGTCGTCATGTCTATATTACTGCACTTTGTATATTATTGAAGATAGTATTAATCCTTATTTAGTCAAATTGGTAAACATTGATGAATTACATCTTACCCAGTAAAAGTATAGTTATAATAATAATACGGTGCACAATATAATAGTAGAGTATTTTGATTGGGTAACTATACTCCAAAGTGGCGAAAATAATAATTTGGCTACGAAAATTGGCAAAACCTTTTCGGTAATTGAAGACTAAAAGCTGTATCAAAGTTTTAATTTAAATATTTCTTGAACTGTTAAAAACAGGATTAAAAGAGCAATCTTGACAAGTCATGAATATACATATGAAAAATCTAAATCAGTATGATTGAGACTGGGAATTGTGATGAGATTTTTTTCTATAGAGAAAAGTGCATTGAGATAATATTTTTTTGTCCAGAAGGGAAGAGACTCTTGGCGACATTATTTGAATCATAAGAATTCATATAGAATATAACGTTTTGGAATTGGTGGGAGGTTTAAGCTCATGAAAATTATAGTGAGATTTCACCATCCGAAAATAACATCAGGGCAGTGTATATTGATTTCTTTTAAAAAATGAGAGGAAGATAAGCGACTATAATAATATAGGAAAAGGTATCTTTTACATCAAATAAAAATTGGCGAACTCAGTTAAATTTTTGAGTATAAATGACTTTGATTTCTTTATTATATTAAAGATGGAGATTAATATCTCCATTGCTGGTTTTGCATATTTTTATCTAGCAAAACAGAACGATTAATTTGTAAAGATTTGAATGAAATATTTTCTTTTACTGTAAAGATTATAAATGTATATGCAAATTTCAAGTGCAGAATCCTATGCACAACTCTTATGCCAGGAGTGTTCGAATTCCATGTCATTTTCAAAGCATTTGCTTTTAACGGTTATTTAAATAATAAATAAATTCATTACTACAAAAATAATTTAAATATCATATTTTTTATTTTCATTGATACGAAATCCTCAGATGAAGCATTGCATTCTTTTTAAAAAAATCGATCTTGAGATTTTGACGAATTTCCACATTTCAAATCGAATACTGATTTTCTTTCACGATGTTGAAGAAAAATGCGCTAAACTACGTCACTGCTCATAAAAATCGTAGACGATACTCAAGCTTGTGAACAGCCATGATCATGAAGAGGTTTCCGCTTTCATCTTAAATCTCTAACAGTATTTGACATAAGTGTTGGCGGAATTGTGCCAATGTGTAGGTTGAATTCCGCCAAGGATCGAACCTGCGATCTTCCGATTTGCAGCCGAGTAACTTATCCACTAAACAAAAGTGACTACTGCTGTTTAGTGGCAGTTACTGGCTTATTAAGATGTCACCACAAGTACTTAACAGGATGTACAAATGGCTGAAAGGTAATCCGAGAGGAAAATGTTAACTAGTTTAAATATTCGGCCCAAAACCAATAAAGCGCAAGCTAAAGCTGATGAAATCAAAGGTGTGTTATAATGATTATTAATATCTAATTATGCTAGAAAGAATACTCAAGATGCTTTTTAAATCAATCAATCAATGTAACAAAAGGATTTTCATTCATTAAAATCTATTTATGAGCTCTTTCTAAAGGAATGATTCATTAAAAATTTTAAAATTAACTTATAGTGCAAACTTTCTTTTGTTTATGATTCATTAATGCTTCCTGTTTATCCATTTGAGGTTTTAAATATTGCAGACAAAATAGGATCGATAGTTTAAAGTGTTTCAGAATAGCTAATTTAGTACAGGAGTGAACTGAACGTTCACAGGAACAGAACCTCTGTTATTTATTGCTTCTTAGCAGTCTGTTTTGATAGTGTGAAAGAAAATTTTTAAAGACTAAAACTTAGTGAAAGTCTTAGATAAAGAGCTCAAGAGATTAATTTTATTAAAACTGTTTTGTTTCTCTACCATCCTATTCTGTCCCTTTTCATTTTGCTGAAACGAAGAAAGAGCAAAGTAATAGACCTAATTTCACAAACCCCCTAAATATTTATCTCCTTTTTCATGTAGTTCATTTCCCAAGTAAAGGGACTTAGTAGTCTTTTAAGAAACTTCTCAAAACCTTCTGGACTAAATCCAATATTTTTAAACCCATATTTAGTTCCCTTCAAAAACAATTGAATCTCCGCTCATAATAAATTTCTATGAAGTTAGGAATTTTGGAGGCACTAAAAGCATTCTTTGGAATCAATAGCTTAAATCTTTTCAAATTTAGACCTTGATTAGCCATTTGGTTTACAAAAGCGAAAGCCATTAGTCTTTTTGGGCTGCATATATTGGCTTATGAATTTATTTGCAGCCGGAGCTGTTGGTTACAGCATTTCTTGAATTTAGAACTCGCTGAAAGTCTCTTACTATACTTTTCATGATATTTAGTGTGGGAAACAAATAATAAAGTAGCACTAACTTTCATACAGATGAAGACTTTGTATACTTCATAAAGGAAGCAGTACATTTAACAAAATGCTTCCATATTGATTGATAATGCTTTGAAAAGTACTGAAAATTATTATTCTATATTTCAAAAATATGATACTATCGTGTAAGGAGATAAAAATTGTAGGATATGATCAATGTTACTGTAATGAACCAGGTTAACTTACAGAAGTGGTCATCCCAAAACTTTCTCGCATGTTCCCCAATAAACTTGTCATGTCAGAGAACGCCTCCTATGACATCAATAGTAGTTATGATATATTAATTTTTTCTCATGAATTTAATATTTTAACAGAATCTATCATGTCATCCTTGGTGAGTTTTTTGGCAATAACTTTCTGGCATACGTTTAATAAAATTTGAAAATCGAATGTATGCTTTAGAGATATTTTTCTTAATCAATTAAAACTAATTTCAGACATAATTGTACTTGCATTCACGAAATCTCATACAATTTCATATTTTTAAATCATTGCGTTTTTGAAGTATTTCTGAAAGTACAGACTCACAAAGAGCCCATTGTTGGCTCCTCTGTCTCAAACTTTGGTATATTTTTACATTAGAGATGTAAAACCTGTGCCAATTTCATCTGTCTAGTTCTTTCCATTTTGTAGCTACCGCGTAAACTTGCATTCGAATAGCCAGATAGACGAGCTTTCTCTTAATAGCTTTAACAAAAAAACTGATTAAAAATCTGCAAATGAGGTGGAAAGACCATATACGAAATTTCATCCATCTAGCCCAGAAAATTCGAGTTATTTTTGTCACAGATTTTTCAAAAAAGCTCTTATCAATTCAGGGAGGTATAAAACTTCGTTATCAAAATTTATGATTAGAAGTTTTTGACGTTACTGTACTTTGTACTACGTATACGAGAAAGTAAAAAGAGAAATGAATTTTTGATGCATAGCATTCTGACATGTATTCAGTTATATTAACTTTATTTCTGCTAACTTTATTCATTTAATTTGTGTTTATTTCGCATAACCTAATAAAAATCTTCGTTAGACATTTTTCAGAAATCTCTCTAAAACTTTATATAATATAGAAATACTTTGATTCTCTTACATTACTACGTGCAGTAAGTTTCCACAAACTATTGTTTGTCAATTATTCCAAAACCTCCATGCTTTTGAGCATGCGTTAGGATGGGTTTAACGTCAAAGTAGGGGCGAGAAGGAAGATGAAAGACGATGTTTACACTTAACAATAAAGTAAATTTGTATTATTCGTCGGAATAAATTTTGAGTTAAGACAAAAGACGATCAAAAGCGTCACAACACTCGAAAATGAGAAAAAAAATATATAAAAAAATAACGAAGTATCCAATAAAGTTTAAATCACGGTAAAAGAACAACGAATTCCAAAAATGCATCATTCCAAGTCTCGCCTTTTGGCATAATAAAATTGTGGGAAAGAGGATATATCTCAGGATACTGGAACAGACAGTACTCGCCAAATGTACTTAATTTGATATTACCAATGACTGAACCAATTACCATACATATTGCTGCGATTTAAAGGTATCTAGAAAGTGTTATTTAAAATGCATAAATACAAAAACTACTTTTGCAAACTTTTCAGAAATGTTTTCACTTTTTACATAAAAATTTCTCCAACACTCGGTATTTGATTTCAGTATTATTGGTTTTTAATGAGATCATAAATTTAACTTTTTCGAAGTATTTCAACATTGAATATAAATTAAAATTTGTTTGAAAATTTTAAAATTTGAATGCTGTAAAAAGTTTTTAAAAACTAAAGGTATAAAATGTTTAGGGAAAGTAAAGAATCCGTAATAATGCTGCAACTAACCATCCACTTAGTTATTGTTTGACGGACTTTAAAAACTTCGCGTTTTCGCGCATTCGTTAGGATGGGTTTAATTCGTCAAAATAGGGGTGAGAGGAAAGAAGAAAGGATGTGGATGTTTATTTTTAACAATAAAATAAACTTGGTATACTCAGATTGAATTGAAACAATACGGTCCGCAATGGCACGATATTCACACATAAGTGAAAAATTGAAGAAAAAAAAAGTATCCAATAGGGCGTAAATCAAGAAAAATGATGTAGAATTCTGTAAATGCTCTCCATAATTCCATGTTTCTCCCCTTAATAAGATACAATCGTCGAAAAAGGGTATGCTGAAGAATAGTAATGGTATACTCAGAAATATATAAAGAGTATATACTCAGTATAAAAAGAACTATTATACTCAAAATACTTAAACGAACAGTATTTAGTTGGGTGTTTACCCCAGAGGTTCAGGTCTGAGAACTGGTTTAGTAATTATAGCTTAACAATTAAAGATTATAATGAAGAAATTGCTATAAAGTAAACGACTTTACCTTACGGGAGTCTACATTCTGATAATTTGTCTCCTTACTTTGACAGATATCATCCAAAATAATTCTCCAGATATGTTTCTCCAGATTTAGCTTCATCTTCATGTTTCATCATTAAAAAAATTGAACTCAAGCCAATGATGCAGATTGATTGCAACGTTTTTTAAATTCATTAAAGCGATAGTATTTAATTATAAACGAATACATTGTTTTGGCATTAATTTTTTTTTTTGCCAATAATAAACTCAAACATCCAAAAACGCTTACTTTCTTAAGTGTCCCACACAGAAATGAACGAAGGAAATAGGAAACAATTTCTCCACTTGATATAATGCCAAATATTAAAAGACTCCAAAATAATTTGCTCAATAACAAGGGACAAAAAAAAACAATAAACGTTTCAAACCCTTCACATTCGGAATCTGCAAGAGACCAATCAGAAAAATGGAAACCGATGTTCCGGATTTTTTTTCTGCTATGATAAGTGGGTCCGGACGCCCGGATACCCCCAACCACTTCCTTCATTCCCCTCAATCAGGAAAAGCGGACATCAAATGCACATTTTTGTTTTTTCCTTGTTTTGCTTTTGTGTTTCTGCCTGTGCTTGGTAAATGAAATGAAATTCAGGGTCAGGAAATGGACGAAGGAACAAAATCCAATTGATGGAATATAATGCAATAAAAGTCTAAATTGTTTTCGATGGGATTATGATGGGTGCTTTATCAGTAAATAGGCCTGGACTGGACTTCCTCTAGTTCTTGATATTAAAAAAGTGAATAATGATTGTAGGAGGGATTTGATGTGGGCCGGATGGAAATCTTTTACTTTAAATGGTAATTGACATAATTGGCTATTGAGTATTGTATTATTAAACTATATAAATTAATACTTTATTTCACTAACTTTAATTGTTTGATATTTCCTTTTTTAACATTCTCGTAAAAGGATTATAGAGACAATACAATAATCATCAAAAAACTCGAGCTTGATATTTTTAAGAGTCTTCGCGTTTTAGACCTTTCTATTTGAAAACACATTTTTGAAAAAAGTCCATCTGTCTGTCTGTGACAACGATAACTCAATAAAGCTTTGGGCTCAACAAAAAAAAGTTCGTATACAGGCTTAAAACCAAAATTGTATATTTCTATCAAATGGTGAGCAAAGTCCACTCAGTTCTCCTGTCTAGTTCTTTGAATATACGATAATACCAAAACGAAGAGATCTAGATAGATAAAACTCTGTACACAGATTTAATATATATAGACACCAAACAAATTTTGAGCTAAATCAGACGCTGCGATGACTATCTGTAGGTCTGTACTTTCAAAAAGACGTAGACGCAATAATTCAAAAATACAATGATTTAAATATATTAAATATGGTGTGGGATTTTTTTACTTACTAGGGCAGTTTTGTATCAAATTTTGGTTTCGGTCGCTTGAGAAAAACAGAAATTCAATTTTTGACATCTATTAAAGTATGCCAAGGATCAATAGCCATGTATTTCGCCAAGGATAACATGATAGCTTCAGTAAAAATGCTAAATTCATACCAAATGTTCATATTCCGTAACTATTGTACGCCAGTGCCATTCAAGGCATTCACTAGGATAACATTTTGATTATAGGGCATGCGAGAAACTTCTGGCGAGATCATTCACCCTGATTTCTATTTTGATATTTAAAAATCTAATATTTTTTTATTATTTAAATGCAAAGTTTTCTTAAAGCAGACAATTTTACTTTCCCAAAATATCTTTAATCTTATTAGGAATTTATTTCTGTTAGTTTTCATTATTCCATACTTTCTTAGATTTTTTGTTATTTATAAAAGTAATCTTTTGCAAGAATAATTAAATTTATTCGAGATAGATGCGATAAATTTATGGTTTGTACCCTTTGATACTTGGAGGAAAATAAAATCAAAGATGATAACTCCCTTTTTTTGCTTTTAGTTTACCATTCTCTAATAGACTTGCCGA
This sequence comes from Argiope trifasciata, assembly GCA_026543055.1. Taxonomy (NCBI): domain Eukaryota; kingdom Metazoa; phylum Arthropoda; class Arachnida; order Araneae; family Araneidae; genus Argiope; species Argiope trifasciata. Next base: position 2,346,631 of record JAPMOQ010032404.1, on the reverse strand, counting down.
TAGCCATTACTTACGTTTGAAAAGCGCTGTTTGAAAATACTATTTAAATAGAGGTGATTTTATTTTGATACTATAAAATACTATCAAAATTTAAAAAATCTTTTTAAATTTTGAGGTAAAATAAGTATTAGATGGAGCAGGTATGTGATATTTTCATGCTTTATAACTAATTTATTTGAAAAAAAGGAATAATTAAATATAAAGAAACAGACTTTTATGCGTATTCGATTTGTTAAGAAAGAAAACAAGCTTGTAAGCACACAATGTACCTGTCGACGACATAGTGGGATAGGGAATTGAATATATGAGTAGCATATATTGTAATTTAAGTTATTTATTGTGGCTGCCATTTAAATAGGAATATTCAAAGTTCGCCGATATTTGTTTAGCAACTGTTTTCTCATTGAAATCTGATTAGCTGTAAGAAGGTTTTAAGAAATTCCTTCAAATGAATAAAATGGTATACCATTTTTCTCTGATAATCTATCAGGAAGTCGATTTATTCACATATAAGAAAATCTGCTGCAAAAAGCAGAAATTTCGCTGCAGAAATCTATTTATCGTCTTCATCTAGAATACTTGAACCCATTCCAGATGGTACATGTTTTGCTGACCATTCTCATTAACCGAAATAACATATTAAATGATAAATGTGATTCAGTATCTTTGCACACGTGGTATACCACCAGTCTTTTTTGCTCAGAAATTCTTTGCTCACACATAACAAAATTAGAATAAATGTTATAAATAAATATTGCATTTAAAACCAAAGAACCAAAAAGAAAGATATAATGAATCCTGCCGGAAGACTTTCTCAAGGATCACCCTAAGGCAGGGATTCAAACCAGGGAGTTTTTTCTGTGAGGAGTCTGACTTTCGTCCAACAAATTGGCCCCTTATAATCCGAAAATCCCAGAAAAGCGAGGTTTTCGAGATAAAATTAGTATCATAAAATTGAAATATACAAAAATTTTATAATAGTAAGTCAAATCATGTTCAGTCCAAAATAAATCACAGCAAACCAAACAACACAAGACTACGAAACAAATTCATCAAAATATGAAGATAAAAGACTTACAAAAGTGAAAAAGCATCTCTAAAAAACAAAAAGAAGCAAAAAAAATCTAAGTGCAGAATGCACTTCGTTGTTCTAAATTAAATTTAAACGTGCTTGAAGTTATATACGCCTACCTTGTTTGGTCATCATCATAAGACTAATTGGAACACCATCTATTGAACGAATTTATATAAAACATTTGGTATAAATTCTAACTTATTCCGGTTAAACTCTATGTATTTGCTCTCACATAGTGTGCAATCAGTCTAGAATGTATGTTTCCCCAAAACGGTATATATCCCAGTTCGTGAAGGCTTCATTTGAGCGCATTGCAATCACGGTTTCCAATTAGTTGTTGTTTACAATAGCCTTCTAGGTCTTTTTGCCTTCTAATATACGTATTAAAGCGTTTTGTTCTTTTATTTCCAAATAGTTAAATAGCTTCACTATTTACTCGATATAGAAACACGTAAAGTATCAATTTAAAGATTTCTTTGATTTGCCATGATTATTCCTATTCTTATTAATATGCTTTAAATCAAGCTAGTTGTAATCGTATTTATATTTTTAACAATATTTTTATTTATAGTGAATAGTAAAAACTGTACATGAAACACTAAATAGAATAAAATCTTTGAATATGACGTGAAAAATGAATAGTATGTACTCTACTGCGTTTATCCTAATTAAAAATATGATCTGAATTCATTATTTTATTTTGAAATTAATTTATTTTTAATCATAAGTACAGATAATTGTAAATCTAGAAGTCGATATAAAATGCACTGTGACCAAATTTAAATTAATTGAGTGACGATTTTTAAACCGGCATTCCAACAATAATTCGAATTTTATGTATGCATTTCAATAAAACCTTAATAGTTGCGAAATTAATTTATCTGGTTGTCAATAAATAAATACATTTCGAAGCAAAAAAAATTATATCGCTTTCATTTCCAGCATTTTAAAAATGCTGCCCAAAGCTTTCATCCGAAACATTCCAAAAGGATCCTTTTTAAGAGACTGAAAGAAAAAAAAAGATGGCGACGAATAAAAAAAGGCTTAAGATCATTCACAAAATTTAACTGCGATGCACAAGTTCGAGAGTAATTTTTATTCCATGACTCGAAGCTTACTTCGGAGTTAGTTTCTCATAAAGAAACGAATAAAAAAAATTGTTTTCCTCCCATTTGTTTTCTAAATAGCGACAAAGTAAAATTGAAATTTGAAGCTCTTCTTTCTTTCTGATGTTGAAAACATTCGGCTATTAGAGATGTTACAAAAATGGTGTCTGAATTTAGGACCCAGAGCGAAAATGGTTTTCATAGCAGTAGATACCTCCGTGAATATCCCCAGCTAATTAATTTTTCTAATTAAAACGAGAGCGTTAATTAGGTATCGGAAATACTTTTCCACTCTCCCGCTTTAATTAGATTTCTTGATCGAAAATAATTTCAGAAGAACACTTTTTCTGTTGAAGTATGGCGATTATGAATGATGATCTTAAGAGCAGGCGCCGAGTAATGATGTTTAGAATCATATTTTTTAAGCTTTTTGTTTATTTTTCTGAAGACCTTTTATGAATGTGTGAATAAATAAAAATGGAGTCACGCAATAAAAATCTGTATAAATTTATTTTGCATTAGATTTTAATTTCGTTTCCGTTGGGTTTTTTTAATATTATGTCATCCTTGCATAAAGTTAATACTCCTGCTTTATTTTGATGTTAAAAAGATTTGATAGGCGTAGGTGGGAGCTTAGGTATATTGTGTCACAAAGAAATGTTTCGCCCTAAAAGAAATTTGAAAAATCTTAGGAATATATGTATATGAGCTTGTTTGTGTGTTAAGGATATTTTAACCTCTAATTCAAATTATTTTCTAAAGTTTTATCTTAATTTAGCCCATGGTAGCTTCATTCTAAAAATATTCTCTTATTTCCTGATTCGATTCTACAATATCTACTTAATTAATTCACTAAATACTTTGTAAAAATGTTTATACAGCGAACCCTACTGGGAGAGTGATTGATAAAAATTGCTGACCTAAACAAATAATTTTATAAGAAAATCCCTGTGTTTCCCTTACTTTGAAAGTTACATGTTCAGAAATCCCTATGAGAATCTTAATAATATACTTGCACTCTAAGCAATATTTTCCCTGTCAAAATATGGTATAAAAAACGAGTGAAAATTAATATCCTCTCTTTTTCATCACTTCTGCTTGGTCTCGCTGCTTGTAAATACGCCTGTCTTTTTCAAGAGATGGAATAAAGCGAACTGAAGGGAAGCGAAACGAAGTCTTCTTCAGTGCCTTCGAACCTTGCTATGTGCTTCTAAAACTTCAAATTATTATATATATATCGCTTTTATTCTCTTGGATATGAAAGGTGCTTCAATATTGCAATTAGTAAAAAAATTTATTACGAGATTTTGAGACTTTTTAATGTTATTTATCTAAAGGGCCGCGGTGGCCAGGTGGTAAGGTCTCGGCTTCGGAACCGGAGGGTTTCAGGTTCGAGACTCGATTCCCCCGAAGAACCGTCGTGTGAGGGGGTCTGTTGCACGTTAACTCTGTCAGGCCAAACGTCCTCCCGCTGGTGTGGTGTGGTGTGGTGTGGAGAGGGGGGTGTCAGTTCAGGTGTCGTCCTCGTCATCTGATCTTGGTTCAAAATTACGAGGTCCGTCCCAAAATAGCCCTCGTGTTGCTTTAAAATGGGACGTTAATATAACTAAACTAAACTAAACCTTGAGTTAAAAATAAATGGCGTTGTTTTCAGTTTGTGTGCTTGTTAGACTCGGGTTTTTTTCCCGTGATCTTAAAAGTACAATAAGATTGATAGATGAAATGCAACTTGTTGGCGACATCAAAGTTGGGTAGTTCAGGATTTGTTGAGGGCGTGCAGAGGTTGTATCAGTAATGGTAAGAAAGTTCGGAGATAATTTTCATTCAGTTGAAGCAGACTTTGAGAATGCCACATGCGATTGATGAAAAGCATTAAGTTGAATTAGATTTCTCAGTGTATTAGGATTTAGTAGTCTTTGTATCTCCCCAACTGAGTATTTTATTGGAAGAATTAAAGAAACTGTAGAACTAGTAGAATGTTGAGAGCTTATAAAAATGTTGAGTTAGGTCAGTTGGAGTGGGATGATTCGTAGTGATCGGATGATTCACTGTCAAAATAGACAATTCTGATATTGCGTTGCCCGTTATACTTTCATCGCTTCATATTTGCAGAGGGAAGGAATGTTGTATAAAATCAATAGAATGATAGAAAAAAAATCCCCAAATAAATTGATTACTGCAGTGTCAGTTAGTAAGAAGTATGGTTTGTATAAAAATGTCGTAGGCAAATAGAGTAGATAAGCCAGGTTGATCGTTCCAGCAGGAGCTCTACAGAACATGTCTGCTCAGTTTGAGCGTCAGGACTCAACATGCGAAATGTTGAATTCGCCCATTTTGACGAAATCTTGACATCTCATACATGTAATAAAGTTTGGAGAACGCAACTATTTTAGCATTTTATGCCTAATGGAACTTGGCGTTATTTGGTGTATTTTAAAAATCTGAAAGTGAACCTATTATCATGGTTTGGTTTGAAAATCCCCAATTAAATTCAATAAGGCAATATCATAGCATTTTATGTAGAATGGAGATTGACGATCTTGGCGTAATCTAAAAATCGCCAAGTAAACCCCAGGACCATAAAATAAGCACCGAGAAAATTTTAAAAAGCATATCAACACTTATTTGAATGAATTACTGCTTCAAGACAATCAGTAACTCACTCCGAAAGAAACAAATTATCATTTTAGGGATTTATGGAAAAGAAGTTACTTGCCTTTTAGATATGGCATGCTGGAACAGCAGAATCATCTCAGCCTTTTCAGGCCTACATTTTTGAATAAAAAAAACTCATTCTACAGAATTGTTTCTCAAGATGCATACGGGGATGACACGGCAAAACAACCGATATTTTTGTAAACATAAAAGAAGATATAAAGGAGAAAAAAGTGTACTAGAAAACGTACACATGGCAAGAATGGAAAAATGTTCCACTACAATATAGACCCACGCAGCAAACATTCCTAGAAATCTGGTCGTTCCAAACTTAAGCACGGTGAAGAAGGAGAAAAGAATGATTTGAAATTTCTCCTTTATCTGTTTGCCTTGGCTTTTTTTTAACCTGGTGGTTTTCTTTTAAATCGTTTGGCTGGTGCAATTTTTTTCGAACTTTCTAACCCTCCCCCCTTCCTCCTCGTTGGAATGGAATCTCACGTGGATACCTCACGCTGCGGTATCGAATTCCTTTTGTCTCGACGTCACAGGTTATTCGCATTGGGATAAAACAGTCACGCAGTTTGTGAATGAATTTCACTCCAACCTCTGTATTCGGGCGGATGATATGCAATTTGTTTGTTGTCGTGATGTTCTTCGGGGGTTGTTGTTTATATGTAAAGTACTTGTTTATAGATCTGTAATATAATATTTTATTTTATTTTAGCATGATTAGTAGGTTTAAAAATTATTATGGTAATGAGTGTTGCATTTAGTATGCAGACCTTTTTTTTAAATATATAATTTTTCAATTTTTGTTGTTGAAATTTTATTAAGTTTGAGAGTATGTGTTTTTATTTTGTTTATCTGACTTCAAACTGCCCGTTATTCACGTTTGTACATAATTTTAATGCATATTTGATTTTATAAACATTCTAATAGTTCAAGTGAATGCAATAGAACGTATAAGAATCTGATTAAATATATTTGATAAAATGCTAATATTATACTTATATTTTATCATTTATAGAACTTGTATTTCTTACTTTTTCAAGGCTTATTTATTTGGACATAGGAAAATAAAATCTTGTAACTGGAAAAAAAATTGTAGCCCTATCTCAGCCTTACGGTCCAGGTAATTACTTAGTTTCCCTGGTCATAAATGCAATACTAAGCAGAAATCTACCCCTAGGATACTCTTGATACAAAAATCGTTCAAAACATTACAGATCATTGAATTTTCAGTTGTTGAATTTCGCGCACATAGTTATTTCTTGGGTAGTAGTATTTTATTAAGAAATTAATTTCAACATTTCAACAAAATTGTGAATTTTAAAAAAAGAATCGTAATACTGACACAAATTTCCAATAAACTTCGGGCAGATTTTGAATAGGAAGTAGTTATTATACAGCTTTTAAAAGATTCAAAAATAAGTTTCAAAGTGCTAGAAATTTTATTTTAGTATGCTTTTTTCTCCTCTGCTTTGAATTAAATTTCAACTTTTAAGTATAAACAACAATCATACTTTTTTTGTTCCGGTAAATTTTTTTAACACGCTTATTGCCACGATTTATTATTTTTTGTTGTTAGTGGTGGTGGTGGTGTTTCTGGTTTATAACTATTATTGCTGTAATTAAGAGTAAATTTTTAAAAAATAATATAAGGACAGATGTAATAAAATGCCACCATGCTGTGATATTTCTGATTTGAGATTCGAATCTCTCTCTCTCTCTCTCTCTTTGTTCTCTCTTTTACAAAGAACTAGCAGTGCTCGCATGCGTTGCCATCGGCATAGCGTCCAAGAAGAAAAATTGGTTTTAAACTTAAGTCTTGCCACCACCCGATATGACATAGGCATGTTATGCAACATAATATAAGGTATAATTTCAAGTACTTTTGCCTTAATTATGTCAGGAGTTTATTGATAAAAAAACGTTTGAGATCACAAATTAAATTTACTATGAATTCACACCAAAAATACTTAATTCATAACTATATATTGCTAATGCTATGCAAAGCGTTCACCCCGGCCTCCTGGCATAGGAGCAGCGCGTCTTCCCCGTGAACTGGGAGACCTGCGTTCGAGTCCCGGTTCGGGCATGGTTGTTCTTCCTCTGTTCTATCTGTGAGATGTATGAAAATGCCCTGTTATAAAAAGTGGGTTTGCAAACGATAGAGAGGCAAAGTCGTACTTTTGGACCTAGTTGGAGCTACTAAAACAAGAGACTCGCCCTATCAGCTTAAATCGCTGTCTTCGTAACAGGGACTTGTCCAATGGCGAGTGCCATAAGAAACAACAACAACAAAGCTTTCACTGTTGAAAATTATTTTATTCTTTCTATCTTCTTTAAATCTATTCTTCCCCATCCATAAAGCGGGAAAGGGAAGAATAATGCATTTAATATAGTGTGTAAAAGAATTTGAAGGTACATTTGAATTGAAAATATATTTGTCTAGCAATTCCAGTCAGGGAAAATATTTGTCCAGGGTCCTTTTCCCTGAACACACCCAGGTGTCGCCCTCGTCATCTGACCACGGTTCAAAATTACGAGCTCCATCCCAAAATAGCCCTAGTGTTGCTTCAAAACAGGACGTTAATATAACTAAACCTAACTAAACATCCCTGAACACTCCAAGGCTGTTGACATATCAAAGAGGAATTGAAGAAACAGCTGAGGATGGAGAAGGGGGAGGAAATTCTTTTGCCCATTATACTGTACTAAAAATATGTTCAATTAAAAATTATGAGCATGAATGAATCAATTTGAAATTAAAATTGCAAAAGGAAAGTCAAGAAGTATAAATATTTTTTTTTAATCTCCCTTTCATCATGTTTTGCTTTAAATGTGATAAGCTTGGAAAGTACTTAATAGTCGGAAGACGGTGTAAAGAGGTCACTAGTGTAAATGCACTTGTTTTGTAAAACACAAACTGTTTTCCTGCTTTTTAGTTTTTGACTCATCCAACTTTTGTCTGTTTTAGTTCGAATCTATTTTACCATTTTCATTCTGTTTATTTTGTTTTGCATATTTTTTAAAGTTTTAACAATTCCCTTTACATTCCTCTCAGACAGTATCTGGGACAAAACTGAATAATTGACACCAATTTAGTGTTAATTTTTTAATAATAATATTTAAAGGATATATGGTTCTAAACTGCTATTGGAAATGAAATGGATCAAATTCGGAGAATGTCTTGAAATGTCACAAACTTAGTTATTTTGCAAAGCTAATATTCTCTATGAACAAGCTAATCACGTAAGCAATTTCTATTCTTTATTAAAATCAAGGCACTTATATTGCAGTTGTCATAAGAATAAATATTATCATAAATGCGAACCGCCACCGAACAAAACCCTCAAGCACCTTCAAACCAGTGAAATCCTGACATCATATGCATAATGGAGTTTGTCGATCTTGAAGTAATCAGAAAATCTTCAATAAACCCTCGGATAATGAACATTTTGGCGAATTCATGGCATCTTATGTATAACGGAACTTGGCGATATTGGCGTAATCTGAAATACGCCAAATAAACCTGAGGATCGTTAAAAAAAGCATATACCAAAATTAATTTAGATTTATAAACAATTATTCTCACTTCTTCTTTCCCGTATCTCGCACAATTTGGGCTTAGCTTCACCGTTCAATGAATAGAATATTGTATTTATCAGTACCGCTTTCTCGGATCGATCATGCTCAGAATTTGATATGGATCAAAATTCTTATATCAACATAAAAAATTTATCATCCAACTCATTGAGTTTTTGAGTTATAGTATTCATCTATAAGCTGACATAAATCAACACTCTGCTGAATTGGTTCCAAAACTTGATATTAATCTCCCATTTTCTTGATGCGAATTTTTCAATTTTTGGCGTTTTTGAGATATTGTACATATATGGCAGTATACATATCGACTTACAATCAGCTAGAAGATGGATCAAACCTATGAAATCTACAGTTTTAAATTCAAATCATATGCCAATAGCTTTATCTAAAGCATTGTGTTTTGAATGATCTTGTTTATATACATACAAGCAGGTGAACATACATTATTTTTGTGCATGAAATTATTAATGCTGGGATGACATTTGTGGAGATCCATCAAAATCTAAAGGTCTTAATTTTTTACTAACCTTTTTTCTTTACAAAGAGAGAGTTTTGAAGCTAAATTTCGTCTATGAAAAAGCAAATTTCTCAGCCATTCAATGAAATTCAGAGATATCGCTGAATTAGCTTTTCAGTATATATTGTTATTTTAATTAAACTGAATGCCTTTATTTGTCTATTTAAATAAAAGACACTTCTATTTAATTGAAACTGTCTATTGCTCACGACTCTGTTCGCGTGGAAATTTTGATGTATATGTACGAAAAACTATCAAAAAATGACAAATAAAAAAATTAAACCTAACCCAAAAACGATACATTTAAAAGTATAAGCATATACGAAAAATTTATGCAATACAATTTTATAATAAAAACACACAACTAACGTAAAAACAGCTTATTTACAGTGTATACTCAAAAGTGTATATTTATAGTGTATACAGCAAATCAAGCCTGGTCGAATCCATTTTATTTATTGATCAAGATTGAGATAGCTACAACAATATTATAAACATAATTTTTAAATTTTTTATTTAAATGAAAACAAATTTGCCAATAACCACGCGCGAATTTTCAACGCCAGTTGGCGTAACGCAAATACTTGACTTTCCTACGCCAATTGAGACAACGCAATGCAGATTAGAAATTTTTTATTTCTTTTATTCTGTTTTCTTTTAATTTAAAAGTACTTCAAAATGAATTCGAAAGATCGATTCATTAACAAAATTTGATTTTAAAAACAACAAAGGCAAACTATATAGAATCGTTTGAAATAATTTAATAAATTTTGAAAGCATTACCTCATTTCTGTTCTGAAAAAAACTGGAGCCTTGCTTATCATTGGTGGGATTTGGCCTCAGCTTCTTAATGCGAAAGTTATTTTTTAATTAATAAAAAATGAACCCCTCAATTAACCAGAATAAAAAGTTGTCTGTGTTCTATTCCTGACTATATTCTACCTTTGTACTAAATTTCATCCAATTCTGCTCAGCCGCTCTGGCGTGACTGAGTACGTGAACATCCATCAATCCAAACTTTCACATTTATAATATTAGTACAGATAAGGTAATTGATGAAAGAAATATACCTACAGTTTTAACCCAAGTGTCTGATTTCCTCAATTTTTGCTATGTATGGTAGATCGTGGCCTCTACTTGTCATAAGTGATCTTCTGTTACTCAACCACTTACATTTTCTAGAAAAATCTCAGAAATACCGCTTCAGTGTACGTTCTCAATGGAAGAAACCACAGATAAGTTTCCGATTCCCAATACTGTATAAATTTCATCAATTTTTACCTCACAAGAAATACTTGCTATGCCTGGACACTCCATTAAATATCTTTTGTTCTTTATCTTCCCTTTTCGAAAGGCATCTCAAAATACATTTTTGGCAAGCTCCCAGCTCCATCAACTGGACCAATTTCCTCAATTGATATTGCTATTTTACGGTCCTAGCTAACTAGGTGAATTATACATTAATTAATTAATATACAATGTAAAATAATACGTTTATTTGGTGTGATAGAATGCAGTCATCAAAGCTGCTGACTTTCTAAATGAATGCTATAAATATCGTGGGCGATATTTGGTTTCCAAGATCTCCTGGCCTGCTATAATAATCTGTGATTTTCCGTAATACATAAGGATAATCTTCTGCATTTCCCGATAAATCTTTTAAACAGACTACTTATATTTCAAACTTATTTAACTTTTGAAATGTTAGAAACTTTCGCTTAAATTTTGAAACCTTCTCTTAAGAATTTTATTTGGTATGGTTCTTATAGTTTCAGTTTCGAAGTGCAACTACCTTTTCAGAGTGAAGAATTGAAACAACAACAGAAGAGCATCTTCGAAGTGGTTCGAAAGTACTCAGACGCTCTCATTCGAACAACTTCAAGAATGGAGTATGCGATGTGGTTCGAAGTATTCCAGATGTGATTTTAGATTCTTTTAGGGAAACTTACATTCTTCATATGGATTTAAAGTCTTATCTTTTATAGATAGGATTAGACTTATTTTTTCTTGTCTTGTAGAGATATTGGATCTTTCACAATCATTTCACATTCAAAGTCTTCATTCTCCAGCTATTACTTTATTCGAAATGGGATGAATACAAATAAAAATTCTTTTTAGAATTTTGTATTTTATATTACTAGCGGGTGACCGAGCTCCGCTCGGAGAAAACAGGTATCGAAGCTAACTCGAAGATTTAAATTTTCAATTGTGATTTATCAAAACAATACATGCCATAAGAAAATTTGTGAAACCATTGGTGAAAAGATAACCGGTTAAAGTGCACCATTGTAAACTATTCTAAACAAAGTTAGAGTTTGGAAAGGGAACTATTCTATACAAAGGTAAAGTAAAGGTAAAGATTGAAGTGTGTTGAAGTTCAATATTTTTGACAAATTTATTTAGAAAAACCAAACATATATACATACATAAGAAACATACTATAAACCTATAACAGCATAAACATAAAACTTTATTAGTTCGCCATATTGGCTATAGATGGCAGCTCGTTGCCGCTTGAAAATTTAAGTAGCCATTATGGCGAACTAATAAAGTTTGAAAATATCCTATCTGTAACTCCGAACTGCTCGACCGTAGCGCTTCAAAACCGGCGCCAATCGATTCCTCGTGGCCAAAAACCCCAGACCCCCAAGTTTACCGGAGTTTATTAATTCTGGGGCGATTTTCGTCTTGGCAACCATTCCTCGTATTATAGTATTAGATATCCAATATTCTGTCTTATGCGAGTCTAGTGAATTATTTTATTTAATTTTCTGTCTATTAGAGGAGTAAGATCTTTCTTCTTTTTCAAATCGTAGAACTATTATTCTAAAAATATGGCAAATTCAAATAGAGAATATCTTTGGATTTTATATAATATTCTTGGATTTTTGAAGACCCAATGAATTAGTTTGCCTAATTTTCCATATAATTCGGATAAAGGATCAAACATATTTCTTCTTACTCTCGCACTGATTTCAACAACGTTATTTTATTTGAATTCAGGTAAAATATCTATTTAGATTTCTTGCAATATCCAATATTCTCGGTTTCATACTGGTTTAGTGCATTATTTTATCTAATTTTCTGTTTATTAGAATTGTTAGATATTTCTCCTTCCGTTCCAAATATTGGCTTCATTACTTTATATAAAATATAACAAATTCCAACAAACAAATTTTTCTGGATTTAATATAATACTAGCTGGTACCCGGCGCGTTGCTGCCGCAGAAGTAATTTTGGAAATATCATTTGAAATTTAAAATAACTGCCTTGTTTAATTGCTAATGATAGAAAGGATAATATTTATTTTCTTATCGACAGTGAATACATTCATCGAAATGGAGTGATATATAAAGGAGAAGCGTAAATAATAATAATTCGATTTTTTTAAACTTTATTATTCAAGACTTTAGGACTGGCAATATTTTTTTCCATCTTAGGCAGAAACAAATAAGTGCAAGTAATAAGTATTCAAAGTTTCATCGCGATTGGTTGAACGGTACAGCAGCTTATAAGAGACATACGAACATTTATTTTTATTTATATAGATTATATAATTTTATTATGCCCATGACCATCCCGTAAATAGCAAATAAGTATTCAAAATTTTATCGAGATCGGATGAGAGGCATGGCAGCACATAAGAGAGATACAAACATTCCTTTTTATTTATATTGATTTTATGTTCTCGTATTCTTGTAGGAAAGATGCATAATTTTGTATGATTTCCCATCAAAAAGGTATGTGAGATTTTCTTCTACGTCTGATCAAATCTCGGTGTTATTTTATTCTAAATTTTAAAAAATCATTATTTATGTATAATAATCTGTTATTCTTGTATTCTTTGAGATCAGATACATTATTTTGTCCATATAATTCAGATATCGAATCAAAGATATTTCTCCTTCTCACATTAATTTTGTCGCATTTCAAATAAAATCGTTATTTTATTTGAAATGTGGGGAATTCAGGTTTGAAATTTATTTAGATTTTATACAGTATCGGATATTTTTTGTTTTATGCAGGATTGGTGCATTATTTTATCTAATTTTCTATCTAATGGAGAGCTAAATTCTTTATCCTTCTCTTCCAAATCTCGGTGCTGTTAGTTTGCTCAAAACATGACAAATTCAAATAGAAAATCTTTTTGGATTTTATATCTTTTTTCATATACATTCTTTAAATTGGAAAATAAGGCATTGTAGGATTAGTTTTGCAAACATTAGCAGTTTCTATTTTATGCATTTACAAACTTTAAATACAACTAAAAACTGGTCTAAAAATCATTTAAAAATTATTGACTTCGAGAAATATTATGAATACAAAAAGTACTGAGAATTTTATTTTCTAAATCACCTCTCACGAGCTTTTTCTGCTTTGAAGTGTAGTACTGAAACCAGAGTAGTTTCTTTTTGATAATCTTTCGTTCAACAGATAAGGATCAAAATTTGGTACATCTTTAGTTATGTAGTAATTGTAAGCCAAATTCCATTTGTTAAATCATTACTTTTTATTGCTACGTTTGCATACATGTGAAAGAATCTATTGACAGAATGTCAAACCTTGATCCAAAATTATTAATCTACACACTAGATGTTTCTGTATACTAAATTTGTTCACTTAGATCTTTCGATTTTATAGTTATCACATCCGTTTGGATAGACGTTGAATCACATCCGTTGAATAATTTCCCTGTGTAAAGTTTACATCCAAAATTTGACTGAAAGATGTAAATTTGTCCATCAGATCCTTATTAAAATTCATCTAACTAGATAGTTTTTGAGTTATCGTGTTTATACAGACAAACATAATTCCAAAAAGAAATTTTACAGATTCAGGAGCATCTGAAATGTTAAGATAAGTTAAAATATCCAGGTCAAATTTTTTAGTGATGACTGCATTTTCTCTTTTTCTTACTTCAAGCATAAGAAAGTAAAAAAAAAAAAAAAAAAAAAAGCACAATACATTTCTGATAATATACATATAAAAAGAATTTGTTCCAAAATAAATCCTTCTCAATCAAATAAAAAAAAAAACATTTCAAAATTTAGCTATATTGACAAACATTTTCCGCTTTGCATTAGCAAACAACATTCATTCAACTAAAAATCCCTTTCATCGGGTATTACACTTAGCCTGAATATTTTTTTAACCAGAAATCTTGCACACGAAATCCCAGTTAGGCGTTTAACCATGCATCTCATTTGCATTTGCAAAATTTAGGTGGCAAAAAAAAGAAAAAAAAAAAAAAAAAAAATGGAGAGAAAGAGAAAACAAGGGGGGTGGAGAGAAAGAACAACATGGAAGCGAGGCGGCCTCGAAAAGGCACCTGCTCCCCTTTCTGCTCAATTGTTTTTATCCCCTCGCCATTCGAAAACTCTTTGTTGATACATTGTATCAATGAGAGAGTGTGCTAAAATTGCTTCGCGATAGTCCTTGGGTTGTGGGTGTATTCTTCATAGCTCTCGGCAATAACAGAGCGGCTATGGAGAGGAGGAGTTGCCATGGAAACGCTCCCGACGCATCACTTTCCGCATTTGCCCTCTTTCATTCAATGCTCTTTGCCCTGGCTGCCGCAGTTTGGCAAGAATTGCCATATCTGGCGAATTTCAAAAGCTTAGAAATTCTTCGCCATTTTAGAGAGATAATCTTTTTCTGATTGTTGTTATTTTAAAGCAATAATGTTTTTTAAGTTCTTCAAATCAAAATGCAAAAGTTCAATTCTATTCAAAATCTTTCAATTGGATTATACGAGCTGCTACATGTCTTTAGAGAAGATTTATCAAATTTGGTGAATTTCAAAAGATTAGAAGCTTATTGCTGTTTTGCCTTGAAAACGTTTTTAAAAATGGTTATTATTTTAATGTTATATTGTTTTTAAGTTGACAAAATTCGTTGTCAATTGAGTGAAAAGAAACAAGAATTACCGAATTTTACTTGTTTATTGGACAATGGATGTAAAGTCTCCAGTCTTAAAAATTTTAATTAGATTTTACTAAGTTAAGGGTAGTTAATGATTAATCCAAATTTTGTTTCCCATTAATAATTTCGGAACATATTGTTAAGCAGAAGTTTTTAAAAATCAGCTCAAACTTTTTTTAAAAATAAGCTTTTCAGTGATTGACATTTTGTTTTGGTGCAGTATTTCCCTTAATTTTAATATTTGTGTTCAAAAATAATTTTGCACACAATTTATAGAGTTTTTTTTTAAATTGCCATGTGGTAATTTAAACCAATTTTGTTGTTTCATTGCATCATACAACTTTTGTTAGTATTAAAGCTATGAGTAGAAAAATTATTTCCATGGATTTTAATTTCAATGCAGATTTTTTTTTGTTTTGTTTTCACTTCTATTAACATCATAATGTCTTTTGATTGGCTTTTAACATCATAATGTCTTTTGATTGGCTTTCTTTTCCTAAATTGTATGAGGCAAAAACATTGCTTAGGACTTGTCTAGAAAATCGATCAGTCAAAGGTCAAAAGGCATTATGCAGGAACATTATCAAATTGTAATGTTTCAAATTAAAAACTCAAAATGTGTGCAGACATTTTAATCTATTTTAGAGAAAATTTGTAATTCATTTTAATGTATATTTCTGCTAAAGAATTAATAAATCATGCTCTGTATCGGTGAGAAAATACTAATGACTCTTATTTTAGTTCCTTGTATTAGGTTCACGAATCGAAGAGGTGTCAAATTTTTTGTTGGCAAAATCAGATTATGCTGATGTTTGAGATAGCGTAGAGCAGCTGGGTAATATTTGTGATGGTGCAGAGGAGCCGGGTAATATTTGTGATAGTGGAGAGGAGCTAGGCGATACTTGTGATAGTGTAGAGCAGCTGGGTAATACTTGCGATAGTGTAGAGCAGCTGGGTAA
>JAPMOQ010032404.1:2235818-2323954 GCA_026543055.1 Argiope trifasciata | reverse complement strand
GTATTGATTAATCTGATCTGTTATATTTTAATGAATGCTATTAACTATAATGTGGTAGTTATCTTAAGTATGCGTAAGTATGCAATAAATTTGTTTTCCTTTTTGCTGAATAAGACGCTAATTTACAGTTTGGCAATTTCACTTTCTAAAAAAAGAATTACTTTCTGAATTGATAAATATTTTGAAAGGGTTGTCATTTGTCCCTTTCTGCTTCTATCACTTCACTATAGAATTTTCATCAGCTGCATTTCTCTTCATCATACGATATATTTAAAAGCTCTAAACTATCTTTTGTAACATCCCTCTGCCCCTGCTTACAAGCATCTTACCTATGCTAGTAAGGTCTCTGTTCGGAACCCTAGAACCTGGGTTTTCAGGTTCTAGATACGATTCCATCGAAGAGCCGTCTTATAAGCAGATCTTTTACTAATGAAATTCGTCGAGGTCAAACGTCTCCAGCTGGTGTGATGTGGAAGTTAAGGGAGGAAGTGCTAACTCAGGTGCTCTTCTCGTCATGTTCTTCTTCTTGCATACAGCTGTCCACTCCACCACCACTGAACGTAGCAGTATCGACAGGATTTGTTGTGGTCGACTGCTCTTCTCGCTATCTGGCTGTGGTTTGAAATTATGGGGCCCATCCCAAAACAGACCTAGAGTTACTTTAAAACAGAACAATCTAACTGTTCTGTAATGATCTTCATCAGATATACTGGCATCTTAATAAGCCGATAACAGCCACTAGACATCAGCGTAAGCTTTTGTAGAATGTATAAGTTACTGGACTTCAAACCCAAACATCGCAGGTTTGATCCTTGGCGGAATGCATCCTCCACTTTAGCACCATTCCAGCCAATTCCATAGTCACATTTGTTTCTTATGGAACTTGCCTTTGGACAAGCCCGCTGTTACGAAGACACGATTTAAGCCGACAAGGTGCGTCTTTTGTTTTAGTAGCAACAATTAAGGTCAAGAGTACGACTTTTCCACTCATGCATCACTCATTCGCTTGCACAACCCCTTTATACCGGAGGGCACATTCACACTCCTCACATATAGAGCACAGAGGAACAACCATACCAGAACCGGGACTCGAACCCGAGCCACCCAGATAGCGGAGAAGGCGCAACACCCCTATGCCAGGACGCTGGCAGATAGATATACTTTCTGGCGATACTACTACGTTCAGTGGTGACGGGGTGGTTGGCTATATACAAGAAGATAGATATACTGAAAAATACTGTTCTTTTCAGTATCCTACGATAACCCCTTTTCGACAATCCCTCTACGTGAAACGTGGAAAGATGTGTGTGCAATTTACTTTATTTTAAATGTAAACATCCCCTCCTTTCTTCTTTCCTCTCACCTCTATTTTGACGAATTAAAGCCATCCTATTGCATATGCAAAAACGAAGAAGGTTTTAAAATATTTTGGCCTACAAACAGAAAAAAAAACTGATTTCTGAGTTATAAACGACTGACAATTTTATTCAAAGTATTTATTCTGCCAAATTGAGTCGCCTTAAACTGAATTTTAAGAGGCTCTCTATATACAGAAAAAAAATTTAATGCAAAAGAATTCTCATTTAATTTTTTTCTCTTTTTTTTTATATATGCTTCAAAATAGACTTTCAAGAAGTCTTTTATTTCCCATCCAATTTCATTTCTGAATCGATTACTTATTTATCAAAATCGTCCCTTTTTTCTGTTTCCTTCTCTTTCTTGGCGATGGACTTAATGAAACAATCTTGTTCCTCTCCATAAAGCTTCCAGAACTTAATCAGGAGGAATCTAAGTTCCATAGCGTTAACAAAGATATTTTTATTTTATATCCCCTGTATAAATCATGTAGCCCCCGGGGCTGGCTTTCTTTTGCATTAAATAACAAAATCCTTTGTCGAATGCCGATACAATGGAATGGCAAGAGGCAGGGAGGGAAAAAAATCGTCTGCACAAAAGAAAAGGTTCTATGGAAACATAAAAAGAAGTAATATTCCTCAATTAATCATTTGTGTGGAGCAACGATTAACGGTATCATTGGCCGAGTCCATTAATAACATGCTGTTAGAAGGGGGGGACTCCGTTACCTCTTTGTTAAATGGGTTACGGAGAGATTTTCTACTTCCTGCGTATTTATTATTTCATTAGTTTCCGTGGCAACACTGACGATGCGCCATTTGAGATTTTGGATGCGTTAATTTCGAAGAATTAGTACTGTTTTTTTCCTTTCCTTTAATCAGGAGACGTTTCTGAGAAAAGTACAGTAATGAAAAATTGTCTGGATTTTTTTTTCTTTTACAAAAGCAGTCATTTGGTTAATCGATTGATATTTTACATTTAATGCGTGTTTAAATGTTCCTTCAAAAAGAACTTGATAAAAAAATATATTTTAATTGATTAACTTCGAATTTCAGAACATTTAAATATTTTAAATCACCAGATTTTAATGATTTTTAAATCTCAAAGAATCCAAAAATATCATTAATAGAATTTATCTTATTGTCTGTAAGTATAACACTTCAAAATTCCAGCAAGCTAGATTGATTCTCTGATTGTTTATCAGGCGTTTCGGGCTCTACCATATAGAAAGAGTCAATGAATATTTTGATATACAAACGAATACTTCATAAATATAATAATAATTTGTAGGAAAAAGTTGATTTAGATCTTCCTCCTAGGCGAGTCAATATAAGGAACAAAGCAGGGGCCTTGAGTATTCAACCATCACACTTACCACAAGGATATTCAGGCAAACTCCATATTTTTTTCAAAAGGTGGTTTCGAGGTCTTCAGTCTTTTAAGAATCAATGCTTTAGCATGTAGTCTTATCACCAGATTTGTAAATCCATATCAAGTTTTGGTCTATATTTGTTTGTGAGTTGAGCTAACGATTTTTAGGTTCGTGCTCACTATAATTCAAAATCAGGACAATAGAGCCTACTTATTAGTAATACAGATCTATATCAGATCTAGAATCAAATTGATAGAACTTGACTGTCTGATAATTTACCTGTTTCTTGGATTTGATCGTAGTAATTTAAAAATGCAAAAAGCAAAATGAGGGCTGTGGATTTAACACGATCATCTAATCTGACGTGAAATTCGTCAACAAATTGATTATCTATTTGCTTTTTGTCTTCGTAAATGCGAAAGCGATAGCTCAAATTTTAGCTCTATTTTTTGCTCTATATTCTGTGTCTAGTATTAAGTTATATTCTTTGCTTTTTACAAACATTCATAACTTATATCAAATTGTCATTATAAATTTTTTTGTCTGGAAGAAATTCTGCATATTGTAAATTGATCTGCAATGAAAAATCATTCATGCCAAAATAGCACAGCAAATTTGGAAAGTAATTAATTTTTGGATAACGAAGAATGAAGATTTTCAAAACATATTCACTCCACTCGAAACCAAATGCTACTCCTTCAAATAGCTTTAACATATCCTTCTATTAACATATGAAATTAGTATAGCGCCATCAAATCCTTAATTCATACTTGCATTCAAAAACGTGTAAATAATTAACCAAAATAGAAATATTGAAAAATTTTGCATTAAAAAATTAATTAAAAAGTTTTATGTTAATAATAATTTTCTGAATAACTGTGCTATTCGTTGAGACAACTTGCAATATTATTTATTGGCAAATGTTGGAATTAGTGGCGCTATCTCAAAAACGATGAAAGATACAAAAAAAATCTCAATTAGAAAGCTGTTGAGCTTTCTCTATTAGGTATGAAGAGCTAACTTTTGCTCTTTTATACTGAAAACATAATGTAAAAAATGAACATTTATTTGAGGTACTTTTCCTTTGTACGAGCGCAAGATGTCAACAATGTGAGACAAGTTGATTCAACGCGAATCAAGTTGCCAAGCGAAATGAATGACAAAACAAATGTCGCCAATGTGAACAAAAAGTGAACAAAGTCACCAAGAGTAATCACGTGAAATTTGACGTAATTTTTCATTTTATTTTAACGATTTTTCACTTTTTTTTACACGCAGGTATTTGGCGATTTTTTCGTTGTACTCATGTAACATTTTCTGCCCTATAAAAATAAATTTCAAAGCTGCAAGTACAATTGATTCTTCTGGACATCGCAGAACACAGACATTAAGACTTCTATTTATAACTCTAAATATTAAATAAACTGGTACTAGAAGATGCTCCAAAAATTTTCGAAATTCCCATATTACCTTCTTTTTTTTTAAATTCATAATATTTCTGTATGCGGAGACCCATTTAAAACCAAATCCGACTCTTCCAAATGTCTTTAACATTTGCTGCCAGAAACAAATGAAATTAATACGCCAGAATCAAACCCTTAATCCATGTATACAGATGGAAACCAAAGCCACTTCTATTGGTTTAAACATAATGCTAAAAATCCTCATTTTACAATAAAAGAGGAATTTCGGAAGTCTTGCTTCTAATTTAAATGGTGATCGTGTTCGTGTTTGTCCCTTGAGGAGAAATTATTTGGATTAACCAGTTTTAGAGTTAATTGTGGAACATCTATTTCATTGTTGATGGAATATCTCTATCGATTCTGGATTTTCTCTAATAGTTTGATTCAGATATGGGAGGGAATAAACAAAATTATAGCCTTGTGCGACTTGAAAACTTCTGTACCAATAACTGTACCAATCATATAATTCGAAATAAAAGTACATATACATTAACAGTGTAAGAGGAAAGGATTTCGACTGAGAATTTCATTACTTCAAAAGCAAAAGCAACAAGGATCTTCATTAAGACCGATTTATTTTTCTATAATACTCACATATAAGAAATATATAAATATAATGAAACGCAATTAAAACTTTTAAACTAAGTGAATTATTCTTTAGCAAAATAAGATGTTATTAGAATTATTAGATACATAGAGGGTTCTCGCTCATAGCCGTTGCACCCCATTCCATCTTCCCACAATTTCTATATAACTTAGGTCATAAAGTCCATGTCTAGATAAAGTAAAAAGATTGTGCTATTCGTTGAGACAACTTGCAGTACCATCTATTGGAAAATTATGGAATTAGTGGAGCTATCTCAAAAACTGTGAAAGATGCGAAAAAAATCAAAATTAGAAAGTTGTAGAGCCTTCTCTATTAGGTATGAAAAGACAGCTTGAGCTCTTTTATACTCAAAACAAAATGTAAAAAATGAACATTTATTTGAGGTACTTTTCCGTTATACGGGCGTAAGATAACCAAACGTGAATCAAGTCGCCAAGTGAAGCGATTGACAAAACAAATGTCACCAATCTGAACAAAAAGCGAACAGTCCCCCAAAATAACTACGTGAAATTTGACGTAATTTTGCTTTTTTTGTGTTGATTTTTCATTTTTTTCAACTAACAATTATTTGCCGATTTTTTTCGCTGCATCCATGTAACGGAAAAGTACCTGATTTGATTGCAATTTTCAACACTATGGCGTCATGAAACGAGAGCAAAGCAGGGGGAAAACGTCTTATCGAATTGCGTATTTAATATGGCTGTGACAAGTCTTTCAAGAAATGGAATGTTTAATAGAGGTAACGTTCATAATTGATTGTTGTAATATCCGATATGTTTTCAATGATCGCATCAACCAAGTTGCTTGATTAATCGGAAATGTTAGGAATGTTTAATAACTAGCTCATGGGATAATTATTTTACTAGGAATCATTGATAGGACCACAGTACTTGCAACTTCTGCAAAATGCCATAACTGATTTTGTAGAGAATCTACAATTTACAACTCCTAAGTGTACATTTTCTACAAGAAGCACTCCTACACGTAATATTTTAACATTATGCAGCACCTAATGAAAATATTCCAGAATCAAATCACCTGTTATGATGGTAATGTAGAATGTCTCCTTCCTCACTCGACTTGACTCCCTTAGTCTTCTTATTTGGGCACATGAAACGGTAGGAAATTTCCTCCACCAATATTGCAGAATCTTTGACAATGATTTTGTATCCAGATCATCCGCCATGTTGCACACTATGCATAGAGAAATCCGATTGAGAGTACAAGTGTGTATAGTGGCAAAGAGAGAAATTTGAGCAAAATAAATAAATGTTTCTGAAGATAGGGAAGCATCTCTCTTACTTTCTTCAATACTTTATAACATAACTTTTTTTCATTCAGTTTCTAGTATTAGCATGCACAAGGTGTCTTTTAATAACAAAATGAGAAACCTCTACAACTTTCTAATTGAACTTCCCGAATATTTCAATATTTACGTGATAGGACTGTTTTCCAAATTTGTCGATAGATGGCATTGTGACTTTTCTAATTGAGTAGATCGTCTTTTAACTTACTATACTAGACACCTGTTTTATACCTTAATCTGTTGCTGTTTAGAAGTTAAGGGAAATGTAACGGTTTTAAGTGGAAATTCTGAATAATATGTATTAGAATGAATTAATTTAGTTAAAATATCTGCGACATTCAATATAATACTTTTATGATAAAATCACATTAAATAATTTAGTTATTTTATTTTATTTAAGTACTTAATCAGCGGGAGAAGTCTCCCTGGAACCTGCACCCACTCTTTCCAATAAAAATATTATTTAAACAAACAAACAAAAAAGATCGCTCCAAAAAACCCTAATTTTATGAGACAGCTAATGGCATTGCATCTGACAATTATGATGTATAGATGTTTGGCGTAAATCTAGAATATTTCTATCTTTATTGCGAGAAATTTTGAACTTTTTGGCCAATCTATTGATGGCAAAATGTAACTCAAAATTTCAGTTTTAGACGCAAACTGAAATATAAAATTTCAATGATTTAATCACTACATGTATGAGTTGTTGCATCTATACGCATGCAAAAGTATCGACTGATAAACAATAGGTTAGTCAAAGTTGGTTGACAAAACTGAATTAAAATTATCAGGATGGTGCTCGGGTAGTTGGTCGCCAAAAGCGGCTAATAAAAAATAAAATCTTTAAACAGGATCAACACAATGGAGATTTAAAATTAAGAATCCAATATCGCAGGATGACCTTTTTTTATTGTTGTATTTTATGTAAGCGGTTTTTAAATTTACAAAAAAAGTCAACCACAAAACTTAGTCTTATTAATATATAGATATATATACTATATGCAATATTTTGAAAGTTAAAGCATTAATTGGAAATAAACTAAAAGAAAACGTATTTATTTTAAACCTAATCAGGCGAAACCTCTTTAAATATTCATACTAGTTGTTTGCAGTCTTGCTATTTTGTTGCGTGCTGTTACATAAAGGAAACAATACACAATTTACAAGAATGCCAACCTAAAAAATAATCTCATTAAAAAAGTGTACAATGTTTTAAAATATGTTGATATATTGTATAAATAAATAATGTTTTGTGAGAAATAAACAAAAAAAATCACTTTTTCCAAGTTTGCTGATTTTTTTTTCAAGTTGGAGCTAAATTTATTTAAATATCCATATTAGTTGTTTTGCAATCTTAGTACTTCGTTGAGTGCGTATTTAAAGGACAAACATTGTTACAAATTTGAGTTTAAAATTTATTTTTAAGGTTTCCGCCTGCGTTCGAAAGAAACTTTTTGAAATACAAGATTTTTTTAAAACTATTTATGATTTTTGGATGTATTGTCAATTCGAAACATTATATGTATAAAAAATTATTTGAAAATATAATACATTTTGAAAAATAGGAATATTTTAAGTAAATTTTAATGAAATTTAGCCAAAACGGTTAACACGCTACACAAATGTTGTAATGCAACAACATATTTTTCTTTGCACACAAGTTATAGAATATAATGTTATAGAATATAATTCTATAACTTTGCACACAAGTTATAGAATGAAATGAACCGAAATCTAAAAAAATTTTTGATTCGCCATTTTGGTCGATTACCAAGTTTTCAATGTAGCCGGATACATTAAGAAAGCATTGTGGGAAAACACAAATTTTATGAGAAAATTGAATTTTTTAAAATTTTTAATTAGTGTTGATAGGTTTGGAGAAATAAAATACTTAAAGTAATTTATAACAATATACTACTTTAAAGCGTAGAATAAATTTAATTAATACAATAATTGAATATATACCTATCTTTACCTATCATATACCTACCTTTTAATAAACACCTTATATACAATAATCGGAATTGGTAATTTCAGGCCCAAAGATTGTGCTCTACAGAGCATTTAAAATGGTTGTACAATATTGATTCCATTCATAAAAGAAAGCCAGCACTAGAAGCATTATCATGTATTTTGTTTTTATTGCAAATCATTCCGATTTACGTCATCAATTCAACTTGCAAATGCTTATAGATGAATCGAAATCCCATTATCCAAATAGGAAATCGTTTCCCCGCATATCTCGTGCTTCGGGATCAATGTGTGCACTGCAATAATCCACGTCGTGCAGATCATAAATGGCCGTGCTTACCATCAACCCGGAAGTTGCCAATAATTCAGAAGGACATTATGGCCGACAGACATCCATATTTTAATTCGCCAGCTTTAACTATTTCGCTCGTACTTCATTCAGCATGCCGTTTGCGGGGGATGTGCCAAAAATCAATAGCAGGCCTCACAGGAGAATGTTCTGGTGGTTGATGCTAGTAGCTGGACGAATGCAAAAATAAGATTCCAACTTGTTTAAAAATTCAAGAGCTAACACTATTTTTAGATCGGAATGTTAGATTTCGACCTGCAGCTCTTCTACTGGAAGTGAAATAATTTATTGTCCCCGGAGTATAGCTTTTAAAGACTTGCTTCGGATATTAGTTGATTTTGAATAGTTGCCATTAGTATTCAGCGACTTACATTTTGTGTTAGTATTTTAAAACGTTAAGGAATCTTTACGTTGGATTACTGAATTATTTTTGTTACAAACTTTGCTATGTATTAAGAGATGTTTGAAGTATCCATTAGTGATCCATCAAAACTGGAGAAATCTTATTTCTACGTTTGGTGTTATACATAAATTCATATTGTACCTCCTACGAAATAACTAAAATATCCATAAAGTTATGTAATAAAATAAAAATATGATGTATTTTCTTTTTTTTTCAAATATACTTTCCTTCTATATTATTTATTTCATTTTTGAATGAATATATATATTTGGGTATTAATGGTAAATTGTTCTGATTTTGATTATTTTTTTTTCTTCCAATATAAAGCTTCTGGTTTCACCCTTTATATATATTTTAAAATGATGAAATATTGGTTGTTTTGATAGTTATGATAAATATTAAAATTTACTTTTTTTTAGTTTTTCAAAATTTTATTAATGAAATGAAAAAAAATATGGAAAAAAAGGGTCAGTACATCATATTTTGTGTCAATGCTACAAAATATGTCATAAGAAATACCAGTTTTCTGACAGGGGTAGAGTGTCTTTCTTGTCGTCTGGGCATCCCGGGTTCAAGTCCCCGTTAGGCAGGGTTGTTCTGTATTCTATCTGTGAAGTGTGTGAATGTGCCTTCCAGTAAAAAGGAGTTGTGTAAGCGAATGTGACACATGAAGTAGCTAATACTTACTCTTGGTCCTAGTTAGCACTGTTGAGAAAACAAGGCGCTTATTTTGGCATAAATCACTGATAGATAACTCTCAGCGGGCTTGTAAAGTGCCATAAGTCATAACAACAACAACAGATCTAAGAAATATTAAATACTTAGAAGAAATGTTTCAATATAAGAGTGAATAAAACATGTTCTAAATGAGACGTAAAGATATAATTTATTTTTATCTTCAAGGTATTTTCCCGTATACATGTTCACTTCACTATCATTGAAAGTGAATTTCAAATCAACTTACTAAGGCCATTGTTATTTGTTTACAAAGAAATACAATAAAACTACATGGAATAGTATGTATTTAAGCAACAAATTAATTTTAAATATTCCTGTCAACAAGCAAAAAACTCGTGTATATTTTTACTGTTGAAGCATGCAAGAAAATGAAATTTGTCATTCTCAGCCATTTCTTCCTTTAGTTTTTAATGGATTGAAATTAACTGGGTAAAACGGCGGGGGGAAGCAACTTCTGAGAAATTTCTATGACTTCTAACGTCTTGCGCATAAATTAGAAAGTAGTCAAAATCAAGGTTTGAAAATAACTTTTCACACCATAACTTTTGCACATTTACAGCCATCAGAAGATTTTCATAGCAATGGGGCAATAATACGCTTAATTTGAGCTACAACTCAATCTTGAACTGAAAGAAGCTTAAAGAAACAGTGAACTTTAAATTAACCAAAAAGGGATGAAAACGTAAAGTTTTATATTTATCTCTTCTTCACCAAATTATTTGTTTATATTCAACTAAAATGGTGTTACAAAATGTATTGTTCAATAAAATAAATATTTGAAAAGGTGAGAGGGAAAAAAGTGCATCTTAAGGACTTTTCTCGGAATGATATTGTATTTAAATTTAAATACCTTGAAGTCTTAATTTGAAGAATTAACTGAAATCGGCAATAAAGATTTTTATCAAACATTAAAAATAATGGGATAGGCATTTTAGATTATGAGTTTTATTATTGACTCTTTAAAAGCCAATTTCAGTTCAGAAAAACATAAAATTTCTATGAAAATTTTGCAAGTGTGCCTAAAAATAATTCTAAAAAAATTGGCATTTAATTGCAAAAACAGAATCATGCCTAAATAAATTCACATTGGATGATGAGAAAAGAATAATAGAAAAAAATTTTAAATCAAAACTCTTCAAATTTTTTCAAATTTTTTTAAAAAATGATAAATTTTGAATTAAAAAATTTTTTTTAATCTTCTTTCAAATAAAATTGACGTATCTATATTTTATTACGTATACATTAAAAATTAAATTAAAATCACCCTAATTGCTACTATTTGCTACAATAGATCTGTTTTCAGAAATTCTTCAAGTAATATTAAATATTTACTTAGAATTTTATAAAGATTTAAATGGTTTTTAACAGAGCTTTCAGGATATATAATCAGTCACTCCCATACGCAATAATGGGTCGATTTAAAAATAATCACGTATTATTTATTAGTCATTAACAGATGGTTGATGGTAGATCAATAGAGTTAAACATACATCCTTTACTTTGATCCTTTACTTTATTACCGGATGTACAATTCTTGATTTCTATTTTAGCGTCAACCAACTATATTTCTTTTTATATTTGAATTTTTTTAATGTTTTTATCATCTTACGAATAAAGCTAAGCATGAATAAGCACTAGTAATGGGATCGTAATGGTTTTTTACATTTTTCATGCAGGAGAATAGCAAAGGTTAATAAACTGAGATCTGCAATTTTTATTATTTTACACTCAAACTTACTTTTGTGATTAGGTTCAGTTTGAATATTATCACGCAGACAGAACTCAAGAAGACGCAGGAAATAGAGTTAAATCAATTTATCAACTCAACTCTGAACTAAGAACACGGTGACTGAGAAATCTTTAGCTTTTATGCAGGAAGGGAAAGTTCCAGAATACTTTACTGGAGACAGTAAGAAAAGTCCAGAGCACTAATCTGGTAAATTAGAGAAAGGTCCAGAATCTTCTGGAACACGAAATCAAGGAAAAACAAATCAAGGAGAATACTTGAACAAACATCATAACCATTCAACTATGCAGACTCGGCAATGCTTCATTTCAATGCGGCAATATATTTGAATTTCAGAAATAAACAAGATTCCGTTGCAAAAAAATCTTTTAATGATATTATGCATTTACATTTTAATAATACTCTAATATAGTATCTGTTAAGCTCTCCGTCAATATAAGTGATATTTCTTATTGTAACTTTCATTAGTTTAATATGACAATCATGTTCGAGGCAATGTTAATAGATAACAGACTGTCTAGACGGATACATCTTCTAGAGCTATAAAAAGTTAAACTGTTTGTCGCTAAATACACAATCGATAATTTTCTTTCTAATGTTCGTCTAAACTAAAGTAAGTTCAAGAATATAATTGCTAGAAAGAAAACAAAATTAAAATCCATCTAATTATTACTACCGATTTGAATGTTTGCATAAACATGAATGTTTATATTTTAACTGAATCGATAAGTGCTTCCTAGAACAAGACCAAAAACTACTGTTTTGTTAGCACTGAGTCATGAAATGACTTTTTAAATAACTTATGACTTTACTCATTGAAATATGTCACGCACTTCAAATAACTAGTTCAAAATTCGCATATGTTATCTTTGCAACATTGTATCAATAGTCTAAATTATCTTTGCAACAAAATTTCTATATTTATAGGACATTATGATGTGCGTGACTCTTTATGACACGCATATTCGTAGGAAAATTGCAAAACCCAACAAATTGCATCACATTTTAAATAAGTCGTTAAAATGCAAAAGAAATGTAATTTACGCATCCGAAAAGCCTTTTACCTCATACTGATAATATATTTCGTATTTCATACAAGTTAATAAGATAATTATGCTACTTTTGTATAAATTAAGTCAACATATGGCACAAAACAGTACAATGGCATGGATATAACGAGAAACTATCCATACAGATAAACAAAGAAATATAAGCGCTAATTTAATATAGCTAACGTTTACTAAATTTGAATAGTAACAATAAATTTGTTACATTTAGTTAGATTAACGTTTCTTTTGTAGCTACGTAAGATCTTTTTTTAAATGTACTTGATGAAAGTTGTGTTGTGAGGATGAAAGTGATAATTGAGCCGGCACACTCTAACCCAACTCTTCTGGCTTGGAACTGAAGGATTAGATGTGTACTACTTTGGATTATCGTTAAAGATGAACATTGGTTAGAGGAGAGTTTCTTTGTTACTTGACGATCAGCAGTTGCTGTTACTTATGGCACTTTACAAGCACGCTGGCGATTTAAACCGAAATAAGTGTCTCTTGTTAGTTCAGTAGTACCAACTAGGGCCAAGAGTACGACTTGCTTGTTTCATGCTTCGCAATCGTTTGATCAACCCCTTTTTACAGGGAAGACAATTCATACAACTCACAGATAGAACAAGCATGCCCGAATCGGGACTCGAACTCAGGACGCCCAGATCACGGGTAAGATACGCTACCCCTATGCCAGGACGCCGAATAAACGATCAGTACTGATCAATGATGATACTTGTGATGAATATTAATCAAGGATCAGATCTTTTTTTTTTTAGTTTGTGTGTCAGTTATATCGATGAACACTAGTCTGACTTCCTTTGTTAGTTTACCATTTGCTATTTTATGATATGTACTGGTTAGTGAAAAGTGTCTATATTATTTTGAGATGAATATTTTGGTCGTGTATGTGTGAGAGAGTGCTATTTTTCTATAAATACTGGTCATTGATGACTTCATTTGTTGATTTCCGTGGAATACTGGCCAATGATGCATTTGTACGTTTATAAATAATGAACATCGGTCACTGGTAACTTTCTTTGTTAGTGTAAGATGAATACTTGTCAGTGATGAATTTGTCGATTTATAAATAATAAATATTGATCTGTGATGCATTCTTTTATTAGTTAGTGAATGAAAAGTGTGTGTTTATTAATGCGAAATAAAATTAAGCGATGATTAATTTTTAGGTTACCATATTGTATTTTCATATTGTGAATCTATACTTACAAATCAACCTACATTCTTTGTGAATTTTGATTGTGAACTCTGAACTGTTAGTAACAATTAGAGAACTATTATAAGTATAAAAAAGAACTGATATTATAAGTATGAAAAAATCGTACCAGCAGTCGTAGCAATCTCAGTCGGAATTGGTTTTGAAAAGGGGAAGAGTATGGACAAATAAAGAATATCTGAAGAAAATGCTGAAGTGTTTATTTCATGCTTGTCCTTACGAAATATGAAAGATTATTACGAATCATCAATATATTAGCCTTTTCAAAATGCTTACGCTCTCGACCACAACTGAAGTAACTATGTTCATCAAAACATAGGAAAAATTTGGTCATCGACTTGATAACAAATGCACCTTATGATGAATTATTGGCTCTTCTATTTCAAGTATTATATACATATAAACATATCTAACATTTAATGCTTCATATATTTCTGGTTGAACAAGAGATAATAACATGACTGGAAAGAGTAGAATAATAACATAAGTAAAAGACACAAGAAATAACTGGAATTATTAGAATAACATAACTAGAAGACACAAGAAATAATGGCATCAATATTGTGAGAGTTTTCAAGGGAAGCTAAAAGTAGAAAGGATTCAGGATGAAATGTGCAATGCCATTTATAACCGAATCTTTGCCTAGACTTGGAATCGAATCCAAGCTAGTTCAAATTTTTAAATAAAATATGGCTTTTCTGCTAAATTAATAACTATTAAATTAGGGTCTATAATAGGATTATTTAATGGATGTGAGCAACTGAAAGATGAATGAGTGCATATACCATTATATTCATCAGTTAATTTAAAATAAACCTCTGTTTTAACTTGCCTTCCATTAATTCAATCGATTCTTATTAATAATTAAAAATTATGTCAAAAATTTCACCCAAAAAATTAACCGAAATTATCTGCTATATCTCTAAAAGTTGTGATCAACTCATACCATGTGTGACCTTCCCTTTCATCATGTTTCATACGTGTGTCAAATACAATGTGAGTATATGCTGCTTAAAATACCTACTTCTTGAGCTTGTCATGAACAGAATTCCCGTAAAGATATACATACGTCATCCCCGAAAACAGGATCAGTCAAGCAATCGTACTATTAGCATACTCTGTACAGAAGTGAGAAGCTGCTTGCTTGTAATTTATGTGGTTTTGAATGTTAACCTTAGAATCAGTATTGATGAGAATTTGATGTTTTTAAATATTGTTTAATTAAAAATTAAAGAGACTGGAACAATATTCAAAATAATGAAAAAGTAAGACTGGCTTTCTTTTATGCAAATTAGAACATCACAACATCACATCTTCGTAAAGCTTCTTTGTGGTATCGTATGGCGTGAAGTCTTCCAACTCTTTACGTCTGCAGGAGAAAGAGAGCGCTATTACGTCACTCTCCATTTCTTGGGGCTAAATCTATCTCGCATTTATTCTCTCCATTTTTGAAATATTCCCGTAGATATGCATTTACTAATACAAGTCAAAGTTATTAAGTAATCGTAAAATCCTAGGAATGATTTCAAAAATAGGTACATATGGCAGAAGAACATTTCAATTTTACTATGACTCTAGCATTTCTCTAGTTGATCACGTAATCGAAGATCGATCAAACATTTCCACAGAAAAGGAAATACTCGATTTTGAGAGTTGTTAGATTTCACCTTAAGGGATAAAAAGAATATGATGATATAGAATGTGCATGAAATTAATCTGCAAAATCCAGTCTAAATCGGTGCACAAACATCAAGTAATGTATTTCTTTAACCCATACTGCAAGAAATGGGATTATAATTGAACAAAATTGCATTCAAATCTTAAACTTCTAATATTTTTTTAGAAAAAAACTAGTTATTGACACATTTAAATACAATTAAATTGTCAATGTTTTATGTTTATTATTTGATTTTATAGTTTTAAAATAATATCCATGCTTCCTTTCTTTAAAAGACATCTTTAATTTTGCAGAATTTGCTTTCCTTTATCTTTATTCCCATTTTAAAAATTCCGACACCCACCATTTGAAGATTAACTTATTTCAGCTTATCCGAGAACATTTGAATGGTTTCTAACTTAGGATTAACTAGCCAGTAAAATTAGCATGCAAATTCGTGGAGCATTTACTGTATTGATTTTCTTAAGATCTTTTCAGATGTCGTAAGCACAAATAAGAGAAAGACAAATAAAATTTCAAAAGAGTTTGGGGGATGAAATGCTCTTCGACTTATGAAGTAATTGTAATCATAAGTGATTGCGTGTATGTTTAATGAAATAGGTGTAAAAGCATCAATAAAAATCTGCAAAAAAACTTATACACACACAAAAAAAACCTGTGATTGTCTTTCCCCTCAAGCACTTGACTCAGGTCTGAATATTTGAAATCTATTTGCCATCCATAAGGATGTTAATCTAGTAGTTTAAATATTCCTGTGATCTAGACGGAAGTCCTTCCACATATCATTTTGAAGGCCCTAATAACCTGGTTCTTAGGGCGTTAGACTCATGTCCGTTAGGTTACGAGTTCGAGCCCGCCAGCCAAAGATTCCGCGCATATGGTGGTTTCTTGGTCACAAAATCCTCCATGTTGAGAATAATACTACAGGGGCTACTGGTTCAGAGGTGATTGTTCTCTGATTAAGGACTAAATTACGATCTGTGGATGAGTGAATGAAGTGTATGAATGAAGTCCACCCAGTAAAAAAGATTGTAATGAATGAATGGCAAAGTCGTACTCTTGACTCTAGACGGCGCTACTGAAAAAAAAAGCAAGCGATGAACCCTATTAGCTTAAATCGCTGTTTCCGCGACAATGGGCTTGTCCAGTAGCACGTCCAGAAGAAACAACAACACGTATCCTTTTTATCATTAGAATTGTAAATCTTCAAAACACTTTGGATGAAATTCATCATAAGACTGACTATGTGTCAGTATGACTGTTACTGTGACTTTATATATGATTCATCTGTTATCCCTCTTCATAACAGTGAAGTGTACGAGTGCATGCCTGTAATCGCCATATTGATCGAGGGGGCTGAGAGGGGCACATTTACCTTACATTTGGATCCTTTATAAACTTAAAGTAGGACACTGAAGAAAATTTTGATAATTTTGAATTCTAATAAGTTAACATGGAGAACTATGAAAAGCAAAAATGCAAGATCGTACGCTAGATTTGAAATGTAATATGTTGTCATACTTGTCTAATCTTTATTGAAATTACATCTTGAACATGTGATTTTTCTAACGAATGATTTTGGAATTACTCTCGTAGCACTATGAAAAGTAATTTGACATGATAATGCGATGTATCTAAGATGTTATCATCATTCATCAGGAGATTCATCGCCTTTTACAAGCTCGTTCTAAAATTTTCAAGCGGAAATTCAACTCTGCAATCTAATCGTGCAATGGTTCCTTTTGGGGGGCTAACAAACAATCCTAATTCATGGTTTATTGAGTTTATAATTGATTTAGTTTATTGAATTTATGACAGATTAAGTTTATTGAGTTTATTTATTTATTATCATCCATTAGCTTATTGATACATTAGAATTTCATTATTATTGAAAATAATTACTATATCATTTCTTTTAAATCCTTCATTTTTTTTGCTTTCTCTATTGATAATCCTAATACCAAAATCCATGATTTTATCAACATTCTACCGTCCATGTTGCGTCCGTCCATTGTCTCATGCATATTTGACAAGAATCATAGATCTATAGATCCATATTTTTTACATTCACTCAAACCTACTACGTGATATTAGTCTGTTCACTTACCTCCTGAGGTTGATATCAAATTTTTCACTTCCATACTCTAGGTATCTTAATTTTAGTGAGGGATCATCGATTTATTCCGTCCGTTTTGGGGTTTTAGCGTGAAAATTATTTTATTGACCTTCTTCCTTTAATTGTTATCGCGATTACCATATCCATTCATTTTTTTTTCCAAATTTCAAAGACTTGGTGGTTGAGAAAACCGTAGCCAAATCTTTTTAACATTTAATTTTCACTGTTCTTCATCCACGTTTAATCTTTTTTTTACATAATCCATGAAGAAACTATCCGTTTTTTGTTTTTGATGAATATTCACGATCTTTATTTTTTTCTGGGGCTTTTTATATCAACAATGGCTACGTTTTCTTCTTTCTCGTATAGTATATAGAGTATATAGAGAGTGTAGTATATAGAGAGTGTAGTATATAGAGAGTGTACAAATGTGTATGTATAGTATATAGAGAGTATACAAATCAACAAAAAAATTCGAACTCAAGATTTTGACGAATATTTTTAACTTCTATGTGTTCAAAAAACCCACTTCAGGAAAATATCCCTCTCTATATATGTGACAAAGATAACTACAAAATGCTTATGAGCTAGCCGATTGAAATTTCGTACACAATCTTTACATCAGATTTATAGATTTCTATCAAATTTTGAGTAAAACCTATTCAAAAGAAGTCCGTTGTTCAGCTGGTCGAATACAATTAAAGCAAAGGGATCTAGATAGATACAATCTATACACAGATTTAACATCTGTAGTGAAGATACCTGTCAAATTCTAAGCCAATTCCAACAAAGGGGGGACATTCTGTCTGTATGTCTGAATTCTCAGAGCTGTGTAAATGCAATGGCTTAAAAAAATCAAATTTGGATGGGATTTTGTGACTACAAATGCAGTTTTATGTGGTTTGTGTTTTATTTGGTTGAGAAAAACGTGTTTAAAGCACAAATTCAATTTTTGGGTACTATTAA
The DNA here is from genome assembly GCA_026543055.1 of Argiope trifasciata. Classification (NCBI taxonomy): domain Eukaryota; kingdom Metazoa; phylum Arthropoda; class Arachnida; order Araneae; family Araneidae; genus Argiope; species Argiope trifasciata. The sequence goes on along the minus strand of JAPMOQ010032404.1, from coordinate 2,305,596 downwards.
CACATATCAAGTACTGATCGCCAATTAACTCACCAAGGATGATACGATAGATTCAGAAAAAAATGCTGCATTCACTCAGAAAGTTAATATATGTGACTGAACTGAATAAATGTTACCACTGTTTAGCCCAGCAGAGCAATTAGCGGGTAGCATTTTCCCATCAATGTGGAGATTGAATTCCGCTAAAAAATTAACTCGCGACCTAACGATTTGCATCTGCGTATCATATCCATGAGACAAAAGTGATCAATGTTTAATGCCTGTTACTGGCTTATTAAGATGCCACTCCAATACTCTCCATCAGTGACTCTGCACATAGATGAACGATTTGTTTAGAGCAAGCGTTATGGCGAGAGTGAGTGAGTTGCGTCAAGTGAGTCTGACGATTTTGGTTACTGCGTCAAGGGAGTTGGACGACTTTTGGTAACATCAGAAGTTATGGCTAGCGAATAACGTGTTTTGATAGCGCCAAGCATCATGCCGAGCGAAGAGAGTGCTCATTGTCCGAGGTCACTAATGTAGCGGTTTATATTGTGAAGTCGTACCAATGTGGAGATTGAATTCCGCCAAGGAACGAATTCGCGACCTTACGATTTGCAGCAGCGTAACATATCTGCTAGGCAAAAATTATCACCAAATGTTCAGTGGCTGTTACTGGCTTATTAAGATACCACCACAGGTTCTTGTATCTAGGAAACCAAAACAAAACAAAAAAAGCATGCCGAAATTCCAGAGTCTCTAACAAGTTATTGCTTCAAACTATACTGATTGCGATTCTGCTGATACATTTGCCTCTTTTAGAATATTTACGACATGTACGAACAATTCTAACGTTACAAAAATCTTTGAATAATCCTTAAGGCTTATTTGACCCTCGAGTACTCGAATGTCAATGACACCAACTTTAGGAAACAACTTATTGTCTTAACCAAGCTCTTGTGTGCAGAAAATCATAAGTTAATCTTCTTCACGATGTCCACCCCCCCTACACTCCAACCTCTCCCCCCTCCAAAATTGGACATCGCCAATTTTCGATTCTTAGCGTCTCTCTTACAAGCCGGGGCCCCGTATTAATGCTCGGGGATTTTCCAGCCCATTTTTCTTGGGGCTCTTTAACAGCGCGCACTAATTTGACGGATCTGCTTTTAGCGCACGCAGCGGTGGTGAGGGGGAGGGGCCCTGCATGTGTTGGCGCATGAGCTCATACATAAAATACTCGTTACCGGCGCAGCGAACCGTGGTCGGGAAAATTTTTCCGCGAGATTAAAAAACTATTTTACTTTTTTTTATCTGTCTGTCTGTATGTGTGGACCTCTTCCCTTTTCTACAGTACTGTGTAGAGGTAGTTGAGAGGACACGAAGGAGGGGGGGGGTAGGAATGAATTTGATCAAATACGAACCACCACATTCATATGAAAGAACTAGTACAAAATAATAATAAAAACAACAAAAAATTGAAGGGGGTGGATTCAAGAGAGTACAGTCGGAAAGAGAGGGGGCACTGGTGGCTGGACAGACTGTCCAATGGTTTCTTTTTTATTTCTCTTTTTATACTTGCGACATGGTTTCTAATCATGTATTAATCGTTCCATCTACTTTCTCGTTGGCTGGCGTGTGTGGACAGGTGGGGAGTTAGGAGAGTAGGGGGTAGTAGAATATGCTGCCAGGTTTCTTGATTGCAGGTATTATACTTCGCGATATCGATTCAAGCAGTGTTTTCGTATCGATTCAGACGTGTAAGAATTTTTTTCCTACTTGTATTTAGCAAATATAGCACCCTAAAAGAGTTTTTTTCCTGGTGAGTAAATGAGAAATAAGTATTAATGTAACACGGAATTTGCCAACAATAATATGTTATGGCAAGAAAAAAGATACATCGTGTCAAAAAATAATATAACACATAAAATATACATTTATTTAATGACATGTATATTTAGAAATTAATGTAGTTAGAGTACGTGTTCTTGTGAATAAATTTATTAATCAATAAAGAGAAAATCCAGTTCCTAAAACTATCAGACGTGTTAAAAAGCATCCTATTTTACTTTCAGTTTTTTAAATAATTCATTCAATCCTATAATCGTAAATAAAATTTATAAAAATAGCTTTTTAAACTCACTTTTACTGTAGGAAGAGGAAAAGATTCGTTTTTTTTACTTTTAATTTTTATTTCTAAATATAATGTTTACTTTAAAAAACAGATTGATTCTTTAAAAATTTTTAATTCTATTTATCAGAAAAAAATTATCCAGAAATGATTTTTTCTCAAATTCTGTCATATATGCTACATTGAGCCAAAACTTAATCAACTAATGTATTAATAATTAAACTTTGAAAAGGTTAGAATATTGTCAGCGAAAATATGCTTTACAAAATTTTAGTTTTCTGGTAAAATGTGAAGTACATGAAAACATGAATATGAAATTTCTTGACTTTATTAGCTTTTTTTATTCCGATCCAGTTAAAAGAAGGCAATGTGCAATTTAAATTATTTTTCGACAGATGGAATAGGTGGACATACATGATAAACACACATTAAGGCTTCTCTCTCTGTGAAATTTTAAAAAATAACTCGTTATCATTAGAGCAAAAAAGTAGCAAAAAGTAAGCAGCTCCGAAGCTGCCAGATTGTTTTAGGGGAAAGTGAAATCTAGATTTCGTTTAGTCATATTAACATCCCGATTTTTTAAAGCAACACTAGGGTTATTTTGGACCGTACCTCGTAATTCTGAACTGCGGTCAGATGACAAGGACGACATCTATGCTATTATCCCCATTTCTGTAATCCTCCGTACCACACCAAGGGAAGGACATTCCCGACATATTTAACGTACAATAGAGCCGCTTACACGGCGGTTCTTCGATGGAATCGGGTCTTGAATCTGAAGCCCTCCAATTCCGAAGCCGACATCTTGCCACCATGCTACCGTTATACAATGAAATCTGTAAGTTCCTTCCTTTGTTTGAAAATTAAGATATTTATGTGATATAGAGCAATTCATTTCACTTTTGTTTTGAATAAACTATTTTTACCAGGTGTTCCCAAAACATACATCTTTCCACAATTTATTAAATGTATTTCGGAGTTTCGAAATGCATCATCAGACCAAGGTAGCAAAAGTCAAATCGATAGTGATCCATTTTATTCTCAATTCGTGCAATATTTTAAGGAACAAACGTAACAAGTTCTTCCAGAATTGAAACTTCATGAGCCAAAAGGCAACTTTTGTAAAAGAAAGAAGGAAAAAACGATTATTAAATATAATAAAGAATAACACAAATGATGATGAACCGAACCGGTTCAAAATTAATTGAAGATTGAATTGAATGCTTATAAAGAAAAAGAGTTTCTGATTAGATGGGTGGAGTTTCAGTCATTGTATGGAAATGTAAGCTTAGGCGAAGGCGAAGTGATTGAAACGAAAGGCGTTTCTTTTTTTTTTATTAGCTTCATTAACACACATCAAGACACAATACTGTTTTTTCGTTTTTTGACATTCCACATGAGTCACTTGCTTGCGTATTGCACACTTTTGTCATATTGTTTCATACTTATACAACCCTTCCCTTGGGCGTACTTCCCAAGGGAAGGGTTGTACCGAGACCAGTGATGGCTCTTACTTCTCACCATAATTCCTGCCAGTGTTACTGTTGAAACTGTTCGATCATTCACGTGTTTCTGTGTGCCCACCAGCGGGTTGGAGTTGACAGTTTGTGGTGGTTCTCAAATGCCAATTTTCCTTACAATTTCATTGATTTTAGATTACAAGTTCAAAGTTACATGTACAGCAGACTCATTGAGCTAAAAGTGTAATTTAACTTCCTCAAAATAAAATTAGAATTATATTTATGGAGGTTGGAACTTTAATAGTGGTAACACTGCTGTAAAAAACGCCACTTAACCAAACCAAAGAATGTATCGTATACCACATATTAGCTACACACCTACCTTACCTCTCATCAAAAATACTAGTCCTTCATACGTCACTTGCACGCGGAGTGAAGCGAAGTACGGATAATTTTATCAGCTCCCGGTCTGAAGTGAGTGCTGTCAGGATGTTTTCAAAACAAGAACAACGAAGTCGGATACAATGTGCAGCAGCAGAGGTTGTACAGCAAAATCATTGCACAGGAGAAGATTTGGGCCAGATCGTACCAACCAAAACTTAAATGTCATTCAAAGGAATGGTGTCATTTCGGGTCACCAAGACGTTCGAAATTTCTTCAGAACTCCAGCTGATGCTGATTCTCGTTTGCTACTGTAATGGTGTCATCCTAAAGCAAACCATTTCTCCACCACAGACCGTCCAGAGTTTCTAGCGACAGTAGACCGGTCTATTCGAACTGTCAGCAGAACAGGCGCTGATACAGGTGTTCCGCGACTTCCACATCGTTGGACAAGATGCTGTCGACTACATCGAAGGATTGCAAAACATGGGGACACGAATCGCTTTTGCATTCCGTGTAAATAAATAGTTGCCATTATTAAAACTCTAACCCTCGTATTATTATATTAACATAATAGATTATAATGTAATGTAAAATTAATATGTCCCAGAACGAAACAGTGCAAACAATTTTAATGTAAACGATGAAGGTCAATTCAATTTTTTTTGTGAAGAGATGATCTCAAAGTTTTAGTTTTATCTTTTCCGTAATAAAAACTTTTCGTCTCGTACATCTGAACGAAATGAAAGGAACTCTTGAAAATATCCACACCTGCGCATGAAAATTGGTTTGTCCACTCCGTTTTTACTTGATTTGCGCCACTTTCGAAAATGTTGTGAGACAACACATGAAATTGGAGCAAAAAATTAAGAATACATAAAGAAATTTTATTTGTAGATTTGACATTAGAAGAATTAATTGTATTATTTTGCAGTCAAATTATTATGAAAAATTTTATATTTTGTTTTCAAATGTTTAACTAAAATACGATGAAAACGATAAGAAGGATCTATGAAATACCTGTTAACTTCTGAAATATTCAAAGCGATTAAAACAGTCTTAAAAATTTAGTACTATTTGTTACTACTTAAAATTTTAGTACTATAAATTTAGTACTACATCCAGATTTCAATTAAATAAAGTAGTAGATTCAATACTCTGAAAGTCAATAGCTTTAACAAAGTATACAAAAATACAATATTGTAATCGTCAGAATCAATTCAACCTTGTGATTTTTTTAAAGAATTTTATTGTTTTGCACTTCCTCGAGTTCGAGAAAAAGTGCTTTTTGAAGAACAGTTTGTCTATCTGTCAGCCTGTTCGTGAACAGGATAACTCAAAAGCGAGTTAATGAAATTTGGTATGTGATCTTTACGAAATAAATAGACTTTATCAAATTTTTAACAAAATCCAATTGGCTGTTGCCCAAATACAAGTGAACACATGGCGATTACAAGATATAAAAATCAAAATGGATAATGATTGGTACAAATATTTGGCATCTAATGTATAGATATTTATCGCCAAATTCGTCCAATGATTCACCGTCTGTTGGTTTGTATATTCGCATGCATTACTCAAAAATGGAGTTTAAAAACACAGTCACATAAATGAAATTTTGTTGTAATCTCTTGACTTCAATATCACATTTTGGTTCCAATCGATCGAAAAAAGGCGTCTAAAATGCTTACTTGCTTTTCTTCATTAGTTTAAAAATCAAGTTTGAATTTTCATGTGTGGAACTCTGAAAATAAAAATCTGAGTACTAATGACCCTTCCCAAGATCCACAGTTTCATGCAGGGGAAGGAGTATAACAATTTATAACAAACTGTGAAAGAAATTTTTTGGGAAATCACTCCTACTTTTTTTATCCTTACCTTACCATACAATTTATGATTATCATGAATGTGTCGGAGAATAAGAACTGAAGAATATATTCTTTCTGTGAGGAGCAATTCATAAACAAACGTCAGACAAAATCAAATTTTCCACTGTTTTTCCTACAAATGAAATCTTCGATTAATAAAAATTATCAAACGAAAAAATGTTGACACTTATTAATTCTAAATAACTCAAATTGAATCAGTTTTTATCTCTAACTAATATTCTGACTCCAACTCTCGAATTAAAAACAAGAATGTTTCTATATTTAATTCCTTTATTTAAAACAAGTTATCGATACAAAAGAAAAGTCTATAATATTTCAATTCTATTGAATAGCAAAATAGGAAAAAAATGATGTTTGCACTCCAAGAAAATGTTAGAAATATTCCCTCACAAATATCCTAATTGCAATAGTAATGCACTTGTTCCTTGTAATTTTGAGCTTCTTAGATAAATAAAAAGTACAAATTCTGTATTTATTTAAATTTTTCGAGAATCTCTTTCCTATAAAGGTGTTTGAAGTTGTACTAAAACGCTGAAAAAACGCAACACTCAATAGGGCCTATAATAATAAGAACGCGATCTTCTGCTCATTATTGCTAAGCTTTCAATTGTCAGACGATTATTGCAGCGTCTTGAAAAATCAACAAGCGTACAGCAGGGCTTTTCACTTATCAACTATGAAAATTTTGTGAATAAAATGGTGTGAACTAAAAGAACATATCTTTAATTCACTCTTTTGGATGGATTGGATTGAATTTTGGACTTAAAGGCGCAAAAGCCAGAACTGCAAATACTGCGCCAGACATATGGTTAGAATGGAAAAGCCATGTCCTCTTTTGGATGGATATTTAGTTATCCAGGTTTAAAAAAAACAGTTTTTGATTTACTTAAAAAGTAAAAAAATGCTAAAAACACTCTTGAAATGTAAAGTTTCTACCTTCATTTTTCGTCAATTATTAAAGAAGCGATTGGAAACGAGTATGAATCTCAAATAACAGAATTGGCCCATCAATTATTTTTTAAAAATAATATTGAAATAGATCATCCTAAAGTATGTTCCATACTAGAAGTTCTAATGTTTTTAATTATTTTTAAACTGTAATGGCCATTTTTAATAAGTACTGCAATTAAGGATTTGGGAGTATGCTGAATTAATAAATACACTGTTTGACATAGAGTTTACTAAACTGTATATGCTGAAAAGGTTATTCTAGGAAAGAATTTTATAAATCTCTGATGGTTACATGATTATACTACTTTCTATTTTGATACAACAGATGGCGTTATCTTATTAACATCTAGGTATATTTCCCATAATAATTCTTGGGAGTCATTATTAAATTGTGTTTAAAGTGTGAGTCACGTATATTTTTGTATTTGTGTTTGTTTTGCCTTTTGAAATATGGAATAAAGAAAATAATTTAATGACTCGTCTAATATTTTCATCTGACTCTTAAGAAAGTTCAAGTCTCGTCTCTCTACAAATTTTAACTAATTAAAATTAAGCAAAATTACGGATGTTTTTCCGAAGTTATCACTCGCGAGTTTTATCACGTAAAATTAATTTTTGCACCATACTAAATTTTAAAAATTTGCCTTTTAATTGTACCAATTTCTTTGTCGTGGTAATATTTTTCTGAGTGTTGGTGACTTTTTCTTGCATTACACAACTTTTGACGATATATTTCAATATTGAAATGAGATTCAACCCATTTCATTGTTTAAATATTTAATCACCTGATTTCTTCCATTGTTTTAAGCAAAGTAATCGGTTCATAATCTAAGAAGTTTATTACTGACGTACGAAAGTGACTAAAAACACTGAAGTTATAAGGTAGATTATTAGAGCATTTGCGTTTTTAGTAACAAAATGAGGCCATAGGATTTGATTTTGTAAAGCTGGTTCGTATAGGGGGAACAACATATATGACATTATTAAAACCGCAAAGTTCTATCATATTTTGACATTTAAAAATACTCTCTTGAAAAAATTATAAGTATGAAATTATGCATAAAGAATTTAATTGAAAGTAGACATCACTAATATAACAAACGAATCAGCAAATGTGGCATCTTTTTGTTACAATGAACGAAATTCAAACACACTGCCGATTATGGAAGTATAAGCGCATGAATCGTTCGAAGGAGGAACAAACATACGAATGTAGGTCACGGATTAAGCAAAAATAACCCCAGCCTTCCTCTATAATAATCAGCAAAAAAATAATAATGTTGTCACTTATACTTTTAAATCATGCATTATGCATTAATTATGTTGCCAAAAATTGAGGGCAACATATTTTCTCGTTTTATATAGAACATTAATAGAGCAATTTTACTTTTGGAGGTTTTTGAAACTTCAGGTGGCGCTAGGATCACTTGGAAGCATGTTAGGGATCTGAAAGAGCGCCGGGCAAGAGGAAAGATCTTTCACGTAACCATGGCAACCTGCTCTTGCTCCTCTGGTTGCTAGGGCGATAGCGTGTGTGTGTTGACGATTCCGAGACGTTGCACGATGCTTCCAAAACACAGGGAAGAACAGTCCAATAGGCCAACTGGAGGGGGAGGAGGTAGAATTTCTGTTTCCGTATGGAACGGGCGTTTTTTTACTTTTGGCTTCATTCCTAAAAAAGAGCATAATGTAAATGGAATATTTTTTTTTGCAAATTAATATATTTTATAGGGATTGGATTTACAACAGCTGTTACTTAAATATAAAACGTTTTGTTCGTTTTTTGACCCTATATAATACATTTTGATGCATCTTTGCATTTTTTGGAAATATGCCAAAAACCGGCGTAGCGTAAAATATATAAGTGAATTCAGAAAATAAAAGGAAAATTACGTAACTTTAGATTGTCTATATTACGTAAAGCTTTTAATTTTTTTGTTCAGGTCATAAAATTTGAAGAAAGTGAATATAATAATAATTTTATAATAATACCACAAACTCATTTTTAAAAAATGAAAATGCATTGATAAATGTATGCAGGTTTGTGTGATATACTTACAGATTTTTTTATAACTACTATAAGGATTATTTAAGAAAACTATAACAAACTATTTACTATAAATCTTTACATTAATTTCATCAGGAATGTTCTACAGTGTTATTTAATACACATTAAATCCCTTTAAAAAATACATGGTTATAATATGAGAAATTATAGGATATTATTACGCTCCAATACAAATGCACCTCAGCAATTTAAATGTTGAATTCATTACGCATTTTGCAAAGGAATAAAAAGCGAATGACGTCAAAGCAAGACAACCCGCTGTTAATTAGTGAAGGGCATGCGCAGTTGCATTTGATATGATGCCATGTGATTTGATTGCATTTGTTAGTAAAAATATGGCTAACTCGATTCATAGTACTGCGAATATTTAGAATTATTGGAGCCATTAAAAATACTGAAGTTGGTTTCGATTTTCTTTCATTTATGGAAAAAGTAAATAGATTATGAAATAGTACCAAATTACTTAAATTATCAAAATAAAAATAATTGCAAGTGGAAATGGATCGCATTTTTCTATTTTATTCTCGAGTGAGATTTCTTTTGAATAACAATATTTTTAAAGGCTTATTTTTAGGTTTTACTTACTCATTTCATTATTAAAAATTTTCTTTCATTCTTCAGTATTTATATATTCAATAATGAAAATCCACTCATTCTAATTCTTCGAGTTTGCATTTTATTTATTATAGTTTATTCGACATAAAAACATCAACAAATATATAAGGAATATGTATGTAGATTTGATTTTTTTAATAACTACTCCTCTGATATTTTTACAAATATATAAAACATAGTTAAGGCTATTTTTTTAACACTGGGTTTCGGTAGAAAATTTATTTATACTTATTAGTTAATTATTAACCGATATTTCTCACGATTATTTTATTTCTATGATATCAAAAAATTAATTATTTGCCTTGTATATTTTCTTTAAAAACTTCCACAACTGATTAGTAATAAATTATGTGAATTTAGCCTAATTTTAAATATTTTTTGAAAAAACGTTAATTTTCTACATCATCAGTCCTTTTTACTTTCTCAAATACGTTGTATAGACAAAGTACAGCAATTGTCGGAAAATAATCATAAATCGAGATTTTGAAAAATCTACACGTTTCAGACCTTCCTGAATTCGGGGAAGAAAAAAAAAAAAAAAAAAAAGAAAAAAAAAAACATTTTTTGAAAATGTCTGTCTGTCTGTGACAAAGATAGATTAAAAACGATTTGATCAAGAGGGAGGAAATTAGGTTTATAACCTTTATACCAAATTTGTAGATTTCTATCAAATTTCGAATAAATACCGCTTAGAAAAAGTCTGCCCGGCTATTGTATTTAATTTAATACAATAGCACAACAAAGAAAGTTATATGGATAGAATGCAGAACAAAAATTTATCATGTATTGTATAGATAGTTATGAATCTTACAAAATCCAACGAGGATTTTGAGCTGTCTATCAAGATTAATACCTTCAAAATCAACTAAATTATATAACTCAAAAGCATAATGATTTAAATGTATCAAATGTGGCATGAAATTTTGTCATTACAAATGTAGTTCTGTGTTGTTTGTTTCAATAGATCATGAAAGTGAGTCTAAAACACAAATTCAATTTTCAGATGCTTTTCATATTTGAAGATTAATCATCAAATAACTCCCAAGGATAACCGATGGATTCAATAAAAATGCAAAATTCAAGCTAAAGTTAATATTTCAGTAACTATTTTACATTAATGTTTGTTAATGGTGTCTCAGATAGGACACTTTAGAGCAGTGGTTTCCAACCTTTTTGTACCGGCGCCCCCTTTTTTAAAAAAAAATTAATGCGCCCCCCCTTTAAAAAAAATTGTAGCGTCCCGTTAATTTATCTAAAAATCAAATTTCATAAATACTCAACTAATATTATAATTTATTTAATGGGCTACAAAATAATATACAATATTATGTAAAAAATATAATATATTTATTATAAGAAATATAGTAACAAAACAAAAAAAGAATATATAATTAATACTACTACAACATAAAAATTTAATGCGACGGTTGAGCTTGTTTTTCAGCACAAATTTTCTCAAACCGTGGTATCATTGAAGAAATCGCGGTTCTCAGTTCCTTTTCAATCATTAATCGAGATCGATACTTTGTTTTTAAGACAGCTACTGTAGAAAAACCAGTTTCACATAGGTAAGATGTTACAAATGGCAATAAAATTTCTAAAGCTTTGTTTGTCAAAGTAGGAAAATCGTCCTTTACTCGTAGCCAAAACGTAACAATATTATTTTCATCTCGAAACATCTGCTTTAATGTGCTAGATAAGTCAATTATCATTTCCTGCTCTGTTGTCGTAAGGCCAAAATAATCATATTTTTCAACCACAAATGGGTTTCTAATCCATTCATATTTGGACATGTCAAGATCTTTAAAGTAAAACGAGAATTGCTTCCATAGACTGGTCAAATGATTATTAATAAGAACTTTACTTTCTTCTATTTCATCAGCAAGACAGGTAATTTTAAAAGTGGGAAACATGTCAAAGTTATTTTTTTACGCGAAAGCGAGATATTTCGATTCGAAGAAGAGTAGGAATGGGATGCTTTAGCATTTGTACACCAAAAATCCGCGGCGAGGATTGTGGATTACGTATACTGCTGATTCATTTTTTGACACCTATTTGACTTTTTTGGTTTGTATTTGAAAATGATATTTTGGAAACAGCTACACGTCCCCCTTGAAACAGTATTGTGCCCCCCTAGGGGGGCGCCCCCCACAGGTTGGAAACCATTGCTTTAGAGTGTATGCGAGAACCTTTTGGGAAGACCACTCTTACTGTTTAATTTTTAAATGAGGGAAATATCAGATTTTTTTTTTTTAAATATAGGTTGGGTTTTTTTTGTGAGAGGAAAAGGATCTTTTCCTTTATAAATTCAAGAGAAGATAGGTGCTCGTATCTCTTATCATTCTTTTGGAATTGTCTACTCTAGCATTAATTTTTTAACAATAACTATTACCGCGGTAGCCTGGTGGTAAAAGTCTCCGCTTCGGAACCAGAGAGTTGTTTGGCGATGATATGGGAGGAATGGTGCCAATGTGTAGGTTGAATTCCACCAAGGATCGAACCTACGATGTTTGGGTTTGAAGTCCAGTAACTTATCCATTTGACAAAAGCGTAAGCTCATGTCTAGTGGATAGCTTAATTAGGATGTCACCACAATACCCCCCCTACCAGTGAGTCTGTAGAGACGGACGATTTTTATAGCGCCAAGCGTTTATGGCGAGGGAAGAGTGTTGCTGCTACGTCAAGTAAATCTGACGACTTTGTGTTGGTTGAGTTTGCTGCTGGTAGGTGGCGCCACGACAGATGTTTGAACGTTCATAGTCCGAGGTCACCAGTTTGGCGATGGGATAAGCGATATTATGCCAATGTGTAGGTTGAATTCCGCCAGGATTGAACCTGTGATGTTTGGGTTTGAAGTCCAGTAACTTATCCATTCGAGAAAAGCGTACGCTAATGTCTAGCGGCTGTTACTGGATTAATTAAGATGTCACCATAGTTGTAGGTTCGAGTCCCGATTTTACCGTAGAACCGCCATGTAAGCGAGTCTGGTGCACGTTAAATCTGTCGGAGCCAAATGTCCTCCATCTGGTGTGGTGTGGAAATTTCAAGATGGGGGTACCAGCTCAAGTGTCATCTTCATCATCTGACTGAGGTTCAAAATGACTAAGTCCGTACCAAAATAGCCCTAGTGTTGCTTCAAAACGGGACGCTAATATAACTAAACTAAACTTAGCGATAACTATTGACATATGAAAAGGAAAATAAGAAAAGGGGTATAAAAGTGGATATAAATAAGCAGTATGATTAAATAATAGACAGTTTTTAGAGGGAGGGAAAGGATGAATTTCCAATTATTTTACCTATACCGTCTGCTCCAGTTAAGAGGAAATTTCAATTGATAAAGCATCGGTATTCCTTATGAATACGATTTATATTCTTCTTAAAAATGTTACCAACATTCAAATTCTGAGACAAATTAGTGTCTCTAGTGATATTTTACATCAAGACATTTGACTTTATCGAAATCACTCATAGGTTAGTCTTACGGTTGAAAATCTCAATTTCTGTTTGTCATGTGACGTTTTTGTCACATGACAAACCTCCCTCAGGTAATAATGTAAATAGCTCATCCTATATAAACATAAAGTTGCATCATTTAATGTAAATAGATTTGTCATCTTAAGCTTTATTTACATTTAGCGTAAACAGCTCACAGTTTCTAGCGCCCAGCTGATACACCTGAATTATTAACTAAGTAAAATTTAAATCAAATCTTATGCATGTAATTTATATTTAGTTTCCTTAGAAAAATATTTTTAAATTTTAATAGTCATGTAGTTTGTACAATTGCAATCCTTTGCTCTCAGATAAGTAATTCAAAGGATAATTATTCATTTGATATACGGAATTTTTATTGCTCTGATAACTGTTTTAAGTTAAATTCCCTGAAAATCAATCTACCACTTCTTACCATTCTGTAGGTAATTTTAACAATAAAAATTTAATAAATAAATAAAATATCAAAATGATGCACTATTTTGAATAATATCTGAGAAAAGATATCCAACCGGAAATGGTTAAAAACCTTACATGATGTTACTATGCTTCTCATTAATTTTCCATCATCTCGGATAACATTTATACTTTAATTTGAAATAAGAAATGTTCAAAAATCAATTAATTTAGTAATATGCTTGTTGAATAAAATCCGTTTTTTAAAAAATATAAGAGCGGAAGAAAAAAAATTCACTTTAAAGGCTAGTACGTTCTGAAAAAAATATTTCTTGGCTTTTTTATCAAGTGAGAGCATGATGTAGATTTCGCGTGAGGTTTTTGGAACCTCGAAAGACGTAGGTAACAAATTAGAGATGTATCCCTTTTTTATTGTTATTTCGGAGACGACTTTCATAGAATAGCATCTGAAATATATATCGTCTGCTAATGTAATTTTATTTTGTTTCGGCTTTCACTGTATTATTTGCATATTAGATTTATCTATCGTTTGCTGTTGTGGGATTTTTCTTGGAAATCACAATGTTATTGACAAACTCGAGCAATGTTTTTTTTTAAAAAAAACCAAACAAGTTAAGATAGTGTTTGTTTAATCGATAAAGATTGTTGGTACAGGAATAATTACAGACCGACAGAGAAGACTCGAGATTCTTTCAAACCGGTTTAAACTGGCTAATAAATTAAGACAAATAATAAAATAACATATAAAATAATAATATTCTTACATGATAATTTGAAATTTAGGGCAGTAGATTTTATTTTATTTATTTATTTATTTGTTCAATATGTTAGATGAATATTCAAAAAAAAGTTTTATATTTTAAGAAAAAAAAATAGTTTTCTGCATTAAAAAATAAAACTTCCTGCGAAAAAAGCGATACAATAAAAGTGTGGAAAAATGTGCGAAGAGCTAAAACAGACTAAACCCTTGACACTCAAATATCTCCTCTGAGGTACCATTCATGCGGAACTTTCACTTTGATGTTTTATTTATTTATTTTGATTGTTAAGAATTCCTAAAGAGTGAAAAAAGGACGTAGATTCAATTTTCGTGGGAATGCAATTTTAAATAATAATTTATAGGCAATGATATATCTTAATCTAATTTAAACCTCAATTTTTTTGATAATTTAAACCACATTAGCTTTAAAGTCTTCTTTTATTTAATAATCCAATCTCTACTTTTTTTATTTAATAAATCCAACACATGCTACAGAGCATGCTGCAAACTACTGAATTCACGATCCGAGTGATGGCTGGCATAAAAAATTCGTTATGTCTGCAACATTTCTTTAAAGATGCCCTTTCCTAAGTCTACATGTGTCCAAGAAATCGCTATCGTAATCTCATTATAGAACCATCGAAACGAAAAATTTTGGAATCTTCTGCTCGTGTGTCGGGATGTAGACTGACATATTTTCCACTTTTCTTTGTAAATAGATAATGCCTCCTGTGGTGAAAGAAATCGAAGATTTAAAATTTTCTAAAGTCTCTTCTATTCGGTCATGGAACTGTTAAAGTATATTTATATACATTTATTTTTCTGAGTAATAAACAAGTCCTATTACTAGGTGAATAATTATGCATCAAATTACTTTTCCGAATGCAAAAGGTTGACGTGGAAAAAGAGACCATTTCCATGTTTTAATCATCAACTTTGGTGAAAAGTCAGGATAAAATGCTAGTAGCAACAATGAAAATAATTTGATTCTCATTTCGGTAATGAAATATATTTTGTAAAATACGCTTAAAGTACTTTTTAAAAGGGTAATTTTTAAAAGTTATAAAATATTTATATGCTACAAAATTTGGTATCATTGAACAAAAGAATTTTTGGAATTTTAATATGATATAAACTTTAATCTTGGGTAACAAAATTTTCGGGAGTTTTTTCAATGACAATTTTAATAAAATTTTCACGGAAAATACTAATATCTCGCTTAATTTTTATTTAATTAAAATTTCAAATAATCTGCTCTGAAGTGCAACTTTTCACTCTCCAAAGTTTCTAAGTTTTTTTGTTTGTTTTTTTTACCTCAAAATTAAACGGTAAGGTCAATATAGCGTCAGCACATACTGGCACATTCTGTTCTATTATTAATAAAGATAGGGAAAAAATACATTATCTTTCAGTATTCGTCTATTTATGGTCAAAAAGAAAGATAAGTTTTGTACGAAAAGTTCTTCCAGATTTCGGATTGACAATTTTCGGCCATGAAAAATTTAATCTTTGATCGTTTAGAAATATTTTTAACCCAACATCAGCATGAATGGGTTCTTCTAATCTGCTTCTAATAATATAATTTTAATTTTATTGCGTATATTTCTGAACAAACTTTTAAGAATTAAAATTAGTATAATAAATACTTTCAGATCATTACTTTGCATCATAAAAAAATAACTGAGTAAAAATTTACTTGAGAACAACCAGTTTGTTTTTAAAAAAAACTTATTTTTCCTTTCTCAAAAGTTTTTTAGTTTGTGATAACTTTTTAAATGTTTAATTTAGATGTAAATAAACATTTCATGGTTTAATTTTCATTCCAAGCCATTATCATTATCATTAATTACATAGAAAATAATTTGGCAAAATATATCCTTATTAAAGTTTTTTGTACTGATCTTAACACAGAACTAACCTTTCTCAAAAATTATCTTTTAGTTTGTGCTAACTTTTTAAATGTTTAAATTAGATGTAAATAAACATTTCATGGTTTAATTTTCATTGTAAGCCATCACAAGATCATTAATTACATAGAAAATAATTTGGAAAAAATATATCTTCTCATTAAAGATTTTTGTTCTAAACCTAACACAGAACTAACTTTTTTTAAATCTAACTTTCAACTCACTGCATTTTTATTTATTATATCAATTACAATAAAAATATTACGATATTATTATTAATAATTGGAATAAGAAATATATATAACTTTTATTGTAATATTTATTAATATATACATAAATTATCGCAGACACATTTAAATAACTCAAAAAATCCTTTTTTTTTAATTTCGAAAATATCAAATGAAATATGAAAATTTAACAAAATCTTGAGTTGTAAGTTATTGAAGATTATTCCTTTCTGTATGAATACTTCGAATGTGAGAAAACAAAAATTTACTTTTTCCTTAACCACTTCGCATACAATGACGTGTCTGAGACGCGCTTCGAATTATTGAATTTTTATTTTTTAATCTGCAATTAAGTGAAAAGAATTAAATAATTTAAAATGAAAAAAGTCACTTGAAACGTATTGTTATTAAAAGAATAAAAATAATAGTAAATATTCCAATTAGGAAGCTATTAAATTTGTCATTTAATTAGGAAGTTAAGTAAATTCGTAGGTCAAGTGGTTAAATATAGCAAAATCAATAAATAGTCCCCGTATCAAGTTTTAATTTCTAGTACTAGCATATTTATTGCAAACTCCACTGTTTCTTTTATATGATTCGAATTCTTCTCCCTAATATAACTTCCTTTTATGCAATACAAGTATCTGTTTTCAGATCTTTAATGTATCAGACCGTTAATTTCTCCCAATTTTTGCATTGTGTTGAAACAGCCAGATGTCCACCAACAAAGGCACGATCGCCTCTTCTGCATCTGCCGTTGAAACCCGCCCCGAAACCGCAACAACTTCAAAAGACAGCTTTACCCGCAAATGGGGTAATTTTATCTAAAAAAGATAAGCTGCATGGCTTGAAATCCTAACAGAACCTGCATGGTCAAACTGAAAATGAATATAAATGAAAGACAGAGGTTGCTGGAATGGGAAAAAAAAAATGTGAAACCTAAGCTCCATCCAGACTAAAAATGCTGACGAAATACCGTTGCTTGCAGCGAGGATTAGATTCTCAAATATCTGCTTGAGATAATTTTTTCTCCATTCTTCTAATACCTGCCCTCTTCTAATGCTGTTAACTGTAGTGTTAAGCTTTTGTAAGGATTCGCCTATTGGGAAGCTCTATGGGTGCTGATTTCGTGGGGATTAAAGATGGGATATAATAAATGCATTTATGAGTTAAGGTAAGAAAAATAACTGAATAAGTAACTGGAAAACTTTATGCTGAAAATAAGAAGTGAGAAAGGGTGGCGGGTATGTGCGTGAGACCCTGAGTACCTGAGCCAACCAATCGGAATGCAGTACTTGTGCGCATATTTTACGTTTTATAGTTCGACACCCTTTGAGATTTATGTCATTCCTTGTGCACTTGTGCTTGGTGAAGACATCCCTGGCAAAGGTCTGAAGTTTGAAGTCTTCATTAGGTAAGGGTATTTCCTGCAGCTAATTGCAGCTAAAATATTTGATATCTATAAGAAATTTACATTCGTTTGAAATGTTAATTAATATATCTCTGCCGATGAATTTTAAGTAGAGTCTATGATGTCTTCGCTGATTTAATGATAGTTAGAAAGTTTGACTCTCCGGGTGACAGACAGTAACAACTTGAATACTTTGATGAAGTTGTTGAACCTCCTTATATTAATCACTCGCTTCTTAGATGGGACATTTACTGCATTTCTGTTCGTAGGAGAACGTAAAAGACAGGAATATTCAAAAAAAATCTCAAAAATCTATAGACTTTATGATATACCACTGTGGTATCCGATTTCCCTTTTCGACTCTTAAAAAAAAGTTTGGTTGTGACAAACAATAGTTATGTTTTACCTTCCGACCTACGAATTTCTTTAACCTTCCGATTAGACACGCATATCATGTTTGGAACATTAACTACTATTTCAGTCCATAGAAGAGGATAAAATAAACATCGAACTTAAAGTTAGGACAGATAAAAGTTATGAAATAGCATTGTTGTATTCTATGCCTGTTTCTGATTTACCGACTTGCAAAAATTTATGGTTGTGATGATAACAGTATGCTTTAATATTCAACCTTCTTCGCCGAATTTCTTAAACCTTCCAATCAGGCAGCATGTCCCATTTGGGAGATTTATTGTTACTTCAGTCCATGGAAGAGAGTAAAAGACGCCAATATCGAATATAAAGTTAGGATCGTGAGCGTTATGCCAGATCTGTGGTGTCCCATGCTTTGCCCTTATTGAGCTAAATTTTTTTCATGTGACAGACAGCAGACACTAATTTCCAACCTTGAAATTCCTTTTATTTTTCCTTCAATTTTGGTATTTCATAGAATTTGTGGACATTTATTGCTATTTTAATCCATATAAGAGCATAAAGGCAGCAATATCGAACTTAAAGCAAGAAACAATAAACGGTATGACTGTTCGCTGTGGTGTCTTAGTCTATATCGCTCTTAGATTTACTTGCTGAATTAATTTTTTTCCTTGGTGACAGACAATAATCACGTTAGTTTTCGATCTAAGAATTTATTTATCCTCTGGATTAGATGGCACATCATATTCGGAACATTTACTGCTGTTTTAATCTATAGAAAAGCATAAAGGACACCAATATTGAACTTAAAGTTCGTACCAATAAACGTTGAAACAGACCTCTGTGGTGTCCCATTTTATATCTCTTTGATTTACTTACTGAACTAATTTTTTTCCTTGGTGGCAAACAATAATCACTTCTACTTTCTACTAATGAATTTGTTCATTATCTGGATTAGATAGCACATTGTATTTGAGACATTTATTGCTATTTCAATCCATAGAAGATCCTAAGACACCAATATGAAACTCAAAGCTGGGACCAATAAAAGCTGTGACATATTACTCTCGTATTCTAAGCTATCATGTCTTTGATTTGTTTGCTGGACTAAATTTTTTTCCACTGAGACAGGCAATAAATCCTAATTTTCGACCTACGAATTTGTTAATTCTCCGAATAACATAACACATTGTATTTGAGACATGTGTTGCTATTTCAATTCACAAAAGATCGTAAAAGACACCAATATCAAACGTTGTGACAGATCGATGTAGTGTCCCTTAAAGATCTGATTTATTGATTATGACAAGTCTTTCAGTGGACCAAATAGTACTACATTTAAATTTTCGACCCTACTCATAATTAAATTATGCCTCTTATTTGATATTTTATTTTTATTTCAATCCATGCAGTAACGTAAAGGAAATAAGTATATTCAAGGAATATTCTATTTTTTAAGCAAATTGTTTCATACCAAGTTTTCTCAAACATTTTTCATTCTCATTGGAGAAGCTTCTGAAATAAGATAATAATAATGATGATAATAATTTAAAATGCCTTTAATGAACAACTCATTTTTCAGACTTTCTGTTTCATTCCCTTTTAAAAAACACTTATGATTGTGAATGCTCTCTCAAGAAATTATGAATTCAGTTTGAGAATATATTCTAGAGTTAAGAAAAAGCGATCAACTCCAGCCTCTATTATTCTACTGAGTAATATAGTTATTCAAATTTATGGGATTTTCCGATTATGATTAAGTGATTATCTTGTCAAGTATATTTTTTACTCCTGACAGGGATCGATATTCAAAATCAGAGTCCTTGAAATTAAATTGAATTGTGGCTATCAAACATGCATCGAATCATAAGATTATCAAAATGCATTCGGAATTGAATAATAAGATAATCAAAACACATTCGAAATTGAATCAAGATCAAGTATAAATTTTTAATTGCAGAATCAAGTAAAAAAATTAAAATTAAAAATATGAAAGGTTTCGATTGACATGAACTTGTTTATTTGAAATTTTTTCCAGTTTTAATTTTAGTGTTTTAGAATTATCAGTGTTTTTCGAATATGAAATCATTTTAAAGAATGCCTTAAAGACCCATTTTAGTCTTCGCAAGCGTCAGAATTCCAGTTTAGCAAATCAAACAGCTAACTTAGGTCGCCAGAGTGCGATACTGCCAGTTACCTAAATTTTATTTCTCTAGTTGCCAAAAAAGACCTTCAAAAGAACAAATTATATGAACGATTAAGTAGTAGGATGATATTAACTCTTAATAAAACATAATTGATCTATCTATCTATCTATCTATCTATCTATCTATCTATATATATATATATATATATATATAAATCAATTATATTTGATTAAGTGTTAATATCTATTGTATATATATTATATTCCATTAAACCTAGTTATTAGAATAATTATAAAAAGTTAAGAATATTGTATACAATCGTGAATATCGGGCAATCTGAAACAAACAAAGAAAACACATATTTCCACAAAAATAATAAAAGAGAGACTAAACGAAAATTAATCAATTCGTTAAAAGTTTGAAAATATAAAGTTTAATTGATTGTGTTGTTCAAAGACGAGCCCGTAAAATATGCCCTGCCTAGGGTCACAAAATATTTTAGAATCCTCGCTTAGGATTTTGTAGAAAGGTCACAGAATCGGAGGAATTTAAAATATAATTTACTGACAACAAATTCTTCAAACTATCACCATTATTAAATGTAACAAAAATCAATTAATGCATTTAAATACTGAGAATTATCCTACTAATAAAAAACAATGTAATTCTTTCACCAATGTAACTTATTCTCTGTATTTTGATCATAAAATGTATGAAAAAATTATTCACAGTAAAATAATGTGTACTTATCAAGGCAGAAAAATTTACTTTGTTGACTTTATAGATGGAAGAAATTGTCTGCTTAAATTCTTCGTTTATGTATTATAAGCGATGCAACACTAAAAAGTCGGGCAATAAACTAATGAAAGTAGTTTCCTCGAAAATTTCTCGCATATTAACTAATAAACAGATTCTCTCTTCTCATACATAAGAAAGAAAATTTTTAGACAAGCCAGTGAACACTGCGAGCTTTCAGATATTTATTCGCACAAATGAGTTGTTTGCTTCTTAATAACGAAAACAAGCATTAAACTATACTCTCAAGTAGAAAATAATATTAATTCCGGCGTCCTAGCTTAAGGGTAGCGCGTTTTCCCCTTGATCTGGCCACCCTGAGTTCTAGTTCTGGTTCTCCCCTTGTGCTCTATCAGTGCGAAGTGTGAATGAGCCTCCCTGTAAAAAGGGGTTGTGCAAGCGAATGTGTACGTCATCTTTATTTGAGCTAAAAGTTAGAACTACTGCCTTCGGGTGCGCTGGGTCTTTACCCTCAGAAGCCACTGCATTCCCTTTCCGTGTTAACATGGACACGACATCATCATCAATAATAATTACAAAAGTCCCATAGTAATTATTATTCCACAAACTATCTTTATGCAACGATAAGCCTGGATGTCCATGTTATCTAAAATCTAATTGCGAGATTTTTTACCCTTTTTATAAGGAAACAATACTTACAATAGTCAGAAAATTAGGCTAATATGATGCATATGACATGTGCATACTATAAGCATGAATGATTTGATTTAAGCCAAAGTTTAAAAATGTGTATTATTCAATGAAAGAGTTAATTTAATTAAACTGTTTGTGAAAAAAAGTGATTAACATCTAAATATTAAATTTAATAACAGTTCAATGTGTTTGATAGCAATATAATGCTATATTATGTAGATATTAATTATATTTATTGCTCTTATTTATTTTTTTATAATCATTACCACATTGCTTGCCGCACTGAACTTCTTGCAATCTAATTTATATAGTATAAGCCAGTCGTCAGTAAGCCATACGGCAGTCAGTGTTAAACTTTATATATATAAACTGATTATTATCTTCCATCAGTTGCTAGTCTGTGAACAATGTTTTAAACACACAAGAAAGTGTTATTGTTACTGATGATATAGGACAAAAAAAAAGCTATATTTATCTATACCTTAAACTATTAAAAATCAGAATTTATTTCAATTGGAATAGTTCCGAAATAGTTCGATAAGAAACACGGAAAAATTGTAATTGTTTTAAAATAATTAAAATGAATCAGTTTTGTGGCAAGTTTGATTTTTATTAAATTTTAAACATTTAATTATTGACTTGAATTTATTTTTGTACGTATTATACATAAATCTAATATTTTAAATGTCAATAACGATGTCATCTTTTTTATAACGCTCTGTGCAATTTACGAAGGATTGTTCGCTTAGTATTGAATGTTAGTATTGTTTTTAAACAACAGATGGCGGTGCAAGTCATACTTTTTTTCTATACAGGTGCTTTGATCGACGGAACAGAATTAAAAATAAGATGACGGCCTTATTCTTTTACCAAGCACATTTATGTTTTATATTTCATTACAAAATTGAATCCTTTTTAAAAAGTATAAAATGATTGATATGTAATTCTTAATATTTAAAGACATAATTCTAAATGTCAACCACATCTATGTTGAAATGAATGGAATAATAATAATAATAATAATCCAAGCAAAATAGCAAGAATTATTTGTAAAAAGTTTAAGTAAAAAGTCTTTTATATAGAAGCAAATTTTTTTAAAACATATGATCACATTTAGGCTTTATTTATTTGCCAAATATTTTAAAATGCTGAGTTTCGAAATGGTCTAGCCGCGTTATACTTCCTTTTTATTATCAGATCGATTCAAATCAACTATTTCGATGTTGGAATTCATAACTTATTAATAGTTAATATTTCTTCAACTATACATGAACTTTGTTTCTTTAACATTTTTTATGAGTTCCAAAATGATTCAAAGAGATCAAATAAACCTTATTATTGCTTCTAAGTTATTGAACTCTATTCATTCTTTTTAACAATTTCTCATAGTTACGGCATTTATGCAATTAATTATTTTTAAAAAATTATAATGGAGCTATATTTAGGAAGATTATTGTTTTCTAAAGAACAATAATCGCTTCAAGATAATACTTCAAAAAAAAATCTTAATTTTCTTAATATTACTATTGTACGAGAAAGATTTCATCATTATTTTTTTTCTACAAAAGAATACAATTAATTTATTGTTCTTAATAGAAAATTTTCTGATTTTTTACATTTTATTCATGATTCAACCAAAATTAAATTGCTTCTGATTTGTGTTCGTAAGAAAAAGATCGCAGAAGAATTCGATCAAACGATATTTTCTTCGTGATGCAAGATTTAAAAAAAAAAATAATAATAATTTTCAAAAATGAATAATAATTATCGTGTTAAAAAAGAAAAAAGAAAATGTAGGATTAACTGTGATTATCTTAACATGCCTTATTTCTTTCTTCATATTTTTTAAAGGAACTTTTAACTCAATAAGTCGAGCCTTTAATCTCGTTTCACGGTAAAAACTTTCACATATTGGTAAATTTTCTCTATCTTGCCATCACTCTCAACGACGTCTGAATAGTCTTTAGTAGAGTAAACACTGGAAGGCTCACTTGCATAATGCGTTTGCTGAATTGCAAAATATTCGCTAGGCCAAAGGAGGGCTTAACGCTAAGTGGAATTAATGACTTTTCACAGCGATCATTTATCTGTTTGTAATAAGGGGATCTTCACCTACTTCCTTGCTGTAATTTGAACCATTAATGAGACCAACAAGGAGTTTGGTGTACTATAATGAACCGAACATTGACTTTAGAACCATTTCGGTGTCCTTTGGGAGCAAGGTAATTAATAGAAGTAGAGGTAGCATATTTTGGCGGGTGTTGAGACTACACCTACAACGTTCTTGCTTAAGGTTCTCTTGCCGCTAAGCTTCTTAAGTGCTCCGTGAGTTCTGAAGATTTGAACATTTTCCCGCATTTTTGTTGCTGTTTGTTCATTGAAGATGTTGTTGTTGAATATTTAAGGAGGAAATCTGACACAATTCATTCATGATTTCCATTTTTTTTTTTTTTTTTACTTTATTTTTTAATTTCTATTACTGTTTATTGAGAAGGTTATTGAATATTTACACACGGCTTTGCTCTAATTAATGAATTTCGTTTAGTTATTTAATTTATATTTTTAATTTGTATCTGCTGATGTACTGCATTATTTTTGATGCAAAACCACTAGTTAATTTGGTTTATGTGTAAAAGAAAGTTCTAAAGGTTAAAACGTGTTTCTTTGGCTTCTTAATTATTTCGCATTAGAAAATGAAATTAATTAACTACATTATCAGAAATGAAATTAATTTGTAAAGCATTCTTCTTGTAAAATAATAATTCATACAGAGTTTTATAATAAGATAAAAATATTCCAAAAAAGAATCATTTATTAATTATTTTTCTCTCTTATGAAGCCAGATGACGCCGACATTTTAGGAATCTGTCATTATACTGATTTAAGTAAAATTTAACAAATCTTTTCATATATGTTTAGAAATATTGAATGTTCGAATAATTTAATTTTAATGACCTAAGGATATAATTAATGGCTTACGAACAATGTAAGTGAAGAATTAAAAACAATAAGATGTATAAGAGCAAAAACCGTTACAGAGCAAGATTATTAACTGTCTCAGTTCAAAATGTTAGTTTAATCAGTAAATATACATTTGGAGATTAGACTAAATAAAGAGAACTAAAAATACAATGAAAAAATTCTAAATCAGAAGTTTATTCCTCTAAATATAGATTATGTAACTGAATATACTGTTGTTTTAACATAATTAACCGGACGCCTTGGGCATATACTACTCCATGCGTTATTAACTAATGAATAACAAAGTGGTACTTTATTTTGCTTTCTTTTAACAGACCTACAAAGTTTGAATATAAATTTATAAACACCATGTATTTCATGTTGTTTATATCAATAAAAAAATTTCAGAAAAAAATTACCATATTTGAGGTTCTTTTTATATCTTCTAGGTGTAATTAATCATTTATAAAAATATTTTTTAGCTAATATTTTTAGTAAAAAGACTCAATTAATCTTCGATGAACTAACCATTGCCCGACTTATGCAATTTCGAATTACATCATTCTAGACCGAATCAAAAGCCATCTCTTGTATTATAGACAGATTTTCACGAGTCAGCTACTGTAACTGTCTAATATCGCTTAAAATAATGATATTAATAGTTTAATATTTCGGTCAGGTTCAGTTCTTAATAAGTAGAACTTTTTTTCAAAAAAGATAATACATTTGTTAAGAATATACTGCTCATATAACAAATAAAACCAGAAAATTACGTTAAAAATTTAGAGTTCATTTCATTGTGGGCCAAAAAACATAAAATATAATTCCTTCTGTTATTTAGAATAATTTTCTATCTGAAAACAAAATCTGTATCTATGTAGTTATTAGTCTATAATTAGAGAGGGCATTTCATATATATACAATTTTGATTTAAATCATAAATACTGTACTCACATTTTATATTTACATCGTGTTGTTCTCCTTAAATTTGTAACTCTAGTGACTATTAAAAATCGTCTGCTTCGCTAAAGTTAAAACATTCCAAGGGATATTTAAGAATAAATTTAATCTTATTATTTTATCTTTTTCTTATCCTGCTTTTAGACAAAGAATAAAAGAAATTCCATGACATATTTTTCTAAAATACCTCGCCGTAACGAGGTTACATTGTTTGCAAGTTTTGTCTATAAATCTGATCTTTTTATAGATATCAGATTTTTTTTTTCTATTCCTTCAGAGCCATAAAATTAAATGTGAAGTTCTCGAAAAAGATCGAGTAAAGTGCTTTCAATTAATCATTTTAAGCATCATTTTCTTATGGTTTTGACAAAAAGAACTGAGGAATCGATATTTTGAAAGAAACTGTCCAAAAGTTTTTATCATTATTTTGTCGGGGAATGAATCATTATTTATTTAGTGTACTGTTTTTTTTCTTCTTTTTTTTATCAAGAATTATGCTCTACCCCTCTCAATGTTGAATTATTTTTTATAATTCATTCATTTAAAAAAAGTATTTATTTTTGAAAATTCATTTTTCTTTCCTAATTTCTGTGCTTTTTATTTAAAATAAACCTGAAGAAAGTAATATACTAAATTTATTTTTGCAGTACTGCCTGCTTGAAATTGAAAGGCAGCTTCTTTGAGATTTTTAAATGTTATATTACATTTTAATCCATATTATACTTTTATATAAAATAAGTATATTTAATTTATTTTCATTAGGTTAAAAATGGTATTGTCAAAATATAGTTGAGTATTAACAATTCCCCTTCGAGTCGAAAACATAGAATTATATCTATTGTATGTTTTCAGATACGAAACGCCTTTGCTCATGCGCAGTCAGTTTTAATTTCTCTAAAACAAACAGCTCTTCTTTCAGTTAAATAACTCTTACTAAGCTAAATTATAAAAATGTCAGAGTTCCGAATCAAAGCAAAAGACTGCAATTCAAAAACAAAATTAAATTCAGTATAAAAAAAAGAGTGCAAAAAGAAAAACAGGGATGAGGAAGAGCATCGGAAAAATCATCTTTTCATTCACTGCATTTCATCTCTATGCAGAATAAAATCACCTAAAAATAAGAAAAACTGGAAATGAATATTATCTGCCTATTAGTACATTAATGCAATAGTTCAAAAAGTCTGATAAGTTTAGAGAGATGACATTTCATATGCAATTATCACAACAATATCCACCGAAATTTGCATGTTATCCATCAATATTCTCGTCCATGTGCATGTTAGCTTGATAACTCATATTTTATGAATGAAATTTGGAATATGATGAAGAATCCAACAATACATGATTTCTTACATGCAATCATTTGAACAAACTTCTGAATCAAATGGTTTTACCTTTATATCGCTTTTTAGTCGATATCCTATTGAAATAGATGCGAGAAATAAAAGCATTTTAAAAATTTAAATCTTATCCTAGAAGGTATAATTTACATGTAAACGAAAAGTTATAAAAGATGCGCCAGTCTACATCTCGACACGAGAAGAAAAGCGAAAGAGACCGAAGTTTTTCCCTTTGGTGTTTTTACAATCAAAATTAAATAGGGATTTCTTTGACATGTGTAGACTTAAGTAAAGGAAATTTATGTATCTTTAAAAGAACCAGGTAAATTAAGAATCTCGGAGTGAGAGAAAATGATGAAATCGTCAATTTAAGTAAGTAAAAATAATTTTTAAAAAATGAATCAGGAAAGTGGAAATGAATCAAGAAATAAAATAACATAACAGGAAGAACAAAAAAAAAAAAAAAAAAAAGATTTAAAAAATTAGGAAATGTGACCGCAACGGCGTCAAAATTTCAATTCTGTCAGGGTAGACTATTAAAATCAATAAATCATACCGACTAAGTTAAAATACATTTAATGACATTAAAATATATGATTTACACGGGGACAAATATATTTAAGACAATAACATTTAACATATATGGATTAAAATAATACTCGAGGAGTACATCATGCTTTACGCTCGCTTCCAAGACAAGGACTTATTGTTTATGGCCGCGGCCGCTAGAGGGCCGAGGAAAACAGATACGGTTGCAGAAATTAATTAGGATTTAAATTATATTAAAAGTTATCAATACATGCACACACTCATATGCATGTCAAATATCAAAAACATAAAAGTATATTTCATAAGATTTTTTAAAAAATCTTTAGGAATATAATCGTCTGAGTTGATAATTAACTTATTTATTATTTTGATAATAATTTTTTTCAATAATTTTTAGCTGTTATGGAATCTACATCCAGAAGCTCCTTAACCTTTTTCTTCTCACTCCCGAGAAAATGACGGGGTGAAGTTTCGTCCTCTATTTCCCGCCCCCGTGATATTTCCGGGCTGTTGTATTCAAAAGTAATACGCCAAAAATATTTAAAAATTATATTTCTTATGCCCAGAATCATGTTTATTTCTCAATATATACACTAGACGACTGCTCTAGACTATTTGTAAGGTTTTTAGAGATAGTTAATTTATTTTAAACAAGATGTCAGCAGAAAGAAAACTCGGTACTATTGTCCTCATTGTGATGTTGGCCTTTGCATCTCATACTTTGAAATCTGTCACACTAGAAAAAATTTGCATTTATTTTCATTTTGTGTTACTGCAATAAAATTCCCTTTGAATGCTTAAAGCTCATAATTTTTATTTTCTCTCTGATGGAAAGCTATCATTCAGTCATAAATGTTGGCTTTTCCGATTTTTTTAAAAAAATTTTTAAGCTAAAAATTAACTTAAAAATTAAAAATGAATGCAAATATTGTACACCCACTCAGTTTTATATAATTTTCTTCAATAAAAAAAAGGCCCTTTTATGACCATTTTTTTCAAAATTATGCGACAGTTTAGGGGTTAATAAGTAACCTTATTTTAAATGAAGATGGATTGCAGTTCAGAAAAATTAATCACCTTAATGGTACTAAATAAAATATATAATTCCAGTTCTGCCCAAGAAAGATAATTTTGTCTAATTAATTAACATAATAAAATCGTGGGAAACTACTGCCGAAAGAAATAAGGCCATTTGCTCCAGAAATTTCATAATTCAGAAAGAATTAACCAATATTAAAACTTATTCTTTTAAATAAATAAAAAATAAAACACGAAAAGAATAATTTCACTTCGAAAAAGCATTAGTTGACAGAGCTTTCAATTTCATTTATTTATTTTTTCGCTCTTAATAAAAAAAAGAGGAAAAAGAAATTATTTATTTCAACAGGAAAAAAAATTAAATAATAATTTATTTATATTTTTCATGTTTTCTCATTAGGAGTAAAATTGATGATTTATTCACAAGTCATAAATTTTTTCTTTTTCTAATCTGTTCTTTCATAGGCATTTTTTAAAGTCCATAAATAAATCTTTGCCTTGACATTTCAAATGAAGGGGGAAAAAAATGCAGACCAACAAAGAATAAATTCTCTTTGCTCCAGTTACCTAAGAGGCATTCCGTAATGTCTTCAAAAGGAATTACGTTCAATTGAAAACGATTTCCATCAAACGAATAACCGATTCAACCTACCTCCACAAAAAAAAAAAAAAAAAAAAAAAGACATGGCAGTATATCTATTCCACCATATTTCTCTGACTTCCCAACCCTTCATGACTTCTGTCTGTCTGTCAGTCTGGAGGATGTCTGACAAAAAAAAAATGCAGCCCAAATTCTTCCGATTTCGTGATTTTTGAGCCGGCTTGTGAGGCGGGTCAATAGCCCTGTCTGCTGGTTGGCGGAATCTATTCCTGGAAAGCAGTGGCGGGTCCACTTTTTCCACGAAAGGGTGAGGGGTTCCGAAAAAGGGGGGCGCGTTGCACCTGGAATTCTTTGAAAGGGGGGTGTTTTGCGGTTTTTGTCCCCTCACACCACCAGCACTCTATGCCGGATTCCTAGAAAAAGAATTGTTCCCCGTTATTGATCAACTCGTTGAAAATGTTGAGAATATTAATGAATCATATCGCTAATGATCTGTACTAGTACCCCATTCGTTGGGATTTTTAACTACTCAGCTGGTGTTAGATACAGAAGAGTGTTTTTTTTTACTCCCCTGCTTGTTACATTATGATTTAGTCTATGGAAATATAGGGGGTTAAGGTGATGCTATGATCTCATTCCCAGTGGCGTTACTGTGAGGGTGGAGCATACGTGGTCAGACACCACAGTGAAAATTACCTCCCTCCCCCAATACACAGAATTTAATGATGTGCGATTTCTTTTTGGTATCGCACAGTTTTTTGTTACATAATATATAACCAGAGATTCGACAGACGATTTATCATTAAAATAATAATTGTAGTTTCTTATTACATTTATATTTTTTTAAGATCTTATAATAATTTTTATGATAAAGTTTTGATGCGATTTGGCGTGTGTGAGCCATAATGCATGATATCGTCAAAGAATGGAATCACATTGTTATTAACCACAGTGGAATCTATGCACTAATATTAATAGTGTTACCCATCCAGTGTAATTAATAAATAAAAATAAGGAGAGTTCTGAATTCGGCATGAACGCGCTTTAGAATTTTAGAATTGTATCATATTTCTGAACATTTTTTAAAATTTAATCCGGATTTTTAACTAAATATGTAATACGATTTTGATACTTTTCGGTCGAAAAATATTTTAATTAAATATTTTATATAATAATTTATTTTAATTTAATTTTAAAATATTTATTATAGCAATCTTTATTTTTTTCAAAATCTTAAAAATTAATATAGAAATTATTATAGCTTTTTACTCATGCCAATTTGATCACTTTACCGTTCTGTCTCTAGCTTTAATGAATTCAAGAACTATTACACTTCAGAATTCTAAAATATAGTATATTTCAGAACAATTTATTAATTTAATCCGGATTTTCAATTAAAAACGTAAGGCAATTTTGATATTTTTCGACCGAAAAATATTATAGCATAAATTTGTAGTAATATTTATTTTTAGAAAATCTTAAAATTAATATACAAATTTTTATAGTTTTCTACTCATGGCAATTTAATTACTTACCTTTATACTATTAGTGTGTAGTTACCATTCTGTCTCTAGCTTTAATAAATTCTAGAAATTAATTATTCCAATTTAGAATTTTAAAATGTAGTATATTTCAGAACAACTTTTTAATTTAATCCGGATTTTTAATTAAAAACATAATGCAATTTTGATGTTCTTCGACCGAAAAATATTATAGAACAAACATAATTCTTACAAAATCTTAAAATTAATATATATGCAAATTAATATTAATATATAAATTTATACAGCTTTCTAATCATGCTGATTTAATTACCGTTCAGCCTAGTTTTATTAAAGTCTATAAATTAATTATTGAGTCAGAATTTAAGTGTACATCCTATATATTTTTTGATACTCAAGCTTACGAAAAGCTATATTTAAGTGTAAGTTAATTTTTATTTTCTTGTACACAACGTAAGTATACAGCAGAAAATTATCGTAATTGTTAAAAGAATTCATTCTCAAGATTTTGATAAATTCTCAAGTTTTGAATATCGGAAAATCCAGTCTGAAAAAAAAAAATATTTAATCCGTTTACTCTATAGCTGTCAACAAGATAGCTCAACCAATGTAAATGATCTCACCAAAATTTCATCTCATATTTTACAATAAATGTATTTATTTAATATTAACCTGATGCAACTGCAATCCAGTAGTTAAGAAAGAGTCTATTAAAGTGCAATATTCGGCGATTTGGGAGGGGGGAGGTGCAATTCATCGCTGGATGATGTAATTGCATAAATACCAGAAAAATTTTAGACGCCTTATTTCCAAAACATTAAAATTACAATTTAATACAGATTCACAATTGTAATCATAAAATCAGAGTATTTAAATCATTTTTGAATGTTTCCGTTGAGACGGTCAACACTTTAACTTATTTGGTTTCAGATATACAACACACACGCACACGTTCACGCATGCTCGTACACACACACGTACATATCTCTATAATTTACACTTTAATATAATGTTTTTTCTAATGGCACGTCATTTACAAGCCCGCTGACTAAAGAGCTATTAAGCCTTGCTATTTAATCCGTATTTTTGGCGTCTCTCGTTTTTCAATCTAGGGCCAGGAGTGCGACTTAGTTACTCACGCGTCAGAACTCTTTTTTATGGAACCGACTTCATTCATACATTTCATTCACTCAGCCACAGACCGTAATTTAGACCTGAATCAGAGAACGATCACCTCTGAATCAGTACCCCCTCCCCCCCAGTGGTATTACTCTTGACTGTTTAGTCTAATTGTATACATATATAAACTTTAGATGTTAAATCTAGGCACCAAATTTTTTATGCTTACTGTCTAACTTTCGCATTAATCGTGTATTCAAACAATCGGCGAACGAAATTTCTTCTGTATAAATTTCATGAAAATGTAATATAAATCTACAAATTTAGTGTGAAGACCATTTATCAAATTTTATCTATACTTCACAGTTTTTTTTTTTTTTTACTTATCATTTCGTAAACAGAAATAATTCTAAATTTTTTACTTGGAAAACGCGAAGATTAATCAGAATCTCGAATTCACATTTCTTGAGACTTATAATATGATCTCTTTGTATGCTTCATATATGAGAAAATAAAAAAATAAAAAATTTGAAATTCAAATCGATTTTGATTGAAGTATAATTCGAGCTTTTTACACTAGATTTACAAAAGGTCTACATCGAGTTTTAGAAGAAACCCAACAAAAGTAAGTTTTTAACTTCTGCACCCATATGCATGTAAAAAGAATAATTTAAAACTGCATTTCAAAATAGAAGAATGAAATGTAAAATATTCTTCAAAAATTAGAATAATATATATGCATCACTTTTGGGCTAATTGCGTCGAAGGATTGGTTGTTATTTAGTTGGGTTACTCCTGGCCCTATTAAGCACGCTATTGCCTTTTAGACAATGCAAGTTGAATGGTTTGAGCTTTATCATCGCTATCTTCAATACTTTTCCGTTATACGGGAGCAAGATGTCGCCAGTGTTAGCCAAACGCCAGTCAAGTCGCCAAGCGAAAAAATTGCAAAAGAAATGTCGCCAATGTGAACAAAACGCGAACCAAGTCACCAAATAAATAACGTAAATTTGACGAATTCGTCTTAAATTTGCGTTTCTTGGCGACTTTCTGGCGATTTTTTACTTTCTCCGACTAACGATTATTCGGCAATTTTTTTCGTCGCGTCCGTACAACGGAAAAGTACTCTATCTTCTTAAATTGGACATCTTTTTATTGATTTTAATTATCTTTATCAGCAGTTTTATTAATTTGTGTTTGAAATATTAATAAACTGATCAAATTTATAATGGTGGGTCCGTTTCGAGAGAACCCATTTCAGCATTTTGCACAAAAAATATCTTCAAATTCAAATCTCAAAGTAATTTTGAACAAAAAAAAAAAATAGTATACAAATACAGGACAAGTCATTTTCTCTAACTTATAAAAAGATATAGCTTTAAACACTGGCGGGAGTTGTAGTTGAGACCTATGGGCCATCACCAGCCATGGTACAACCCTCCCCGTAGGAAGTACGTCCCACCATCGATGGAAGGAGTCAGATCCCTCCACCTTTAGTGTACCAACCGGGTTGACGAGATCCAACCATCATACCAGAAGCATCTTATCTTTAATTACGCGGTACTCTCTCGTGGGTTGAAAGAAAGGATAGTAATTCCAAAAAATGAAAAAAGGCTAGATTAATAAAATTTGGATTTAATTTTAACAATTTTGCATTTACAATTGAGGAAAAATTTAGTTTTTAATGTGAAGAGTTTATCATGTTTCACACCAACCCTGTCAAAGGATTGGTTGACGGTTGAATGGACATTTGCAGGCCGGTGAATACAGTAATGAAAAAACGTAATCGAATTTGATGTGTGATCTTGGTAAATCGAATTTGGTGTGCGGTTAATTTGGTTAATCTTATAACTAAAATATTAATTAAGCGCCAAATTTTTATTTTAAAAGGGCAGGAAATAAATAGTTTCTCAAATGCCAAACTCGGTTTTCTTCACGATATCAAAAAGCACAAAACTCTCATTACACGGTAAGGGACTGGGAGAGATAATGCTATTATTATGGAGTAATTGAAAATGTTTAGAAAACTAGTTCTTTTTTTTAATTGCGTTTCAATTATGTTTTCTTGGCATTTATTATAGTTATTATTATTTGTAGTATTAAACATTTCTGAACTGACAAGCCACCACTGACTATAATTCAGCTGAAATAAACTAAAACTACTTGCAAAAACCTTTGAAATATGCGAAAACGAAAATATATAACTCAATAATTAATTATCTATTTAGAAAACCATTTCTTTTTTTATTGCATTTCAATTATGATTCCTTGGCATTTATTATTTTTATTTGTAGTACTAAACATTTCTGCACTATCAAGCCATCACTATCTATAATCCAGCTGTAATAAATCAAAACTACTTGTAAAAACATTCGAAATATGTGAACAGGAAAATATATACTACAATATTTAATTATCTTTGGGGATAATTCAAGAATCGCTGTCACTAAGCTTATGAAAAATGCTCCACTACCACTACATTTAAATCAACAAACTATTCCTTCTAAAAACAATAATAATTCATTTACCGACATATCCAATTTCATAACATTCGATTTCGGAAACACCGATGCCTCGCCAACGATACCAGACATCATTATCAAAAGCAATCAATTAGAACAAAATAAATGCCATCGAAGACATGCAAACAGTTTCTAATAAACAGATAACATCTAAGACGGGTAATTCGGTTAAAACTGTTAGTTCCCACATGCGACGACATAATTAATAATCTAATTATCATAATCATAAAACCGTACGCCGATGAGCGTTTTTAATCATCAATTATTTGAACGAGATCTGTTGAGTAATTAGCAAGACAAGTGAAAGCCCAGATAAACAGAAGGACCCGGCGATACTTCGAATTGAGATTTCTCTGCGCAGCTTCCGGGGAATCGTCTGTACGTCCAATCCTCTTGGATTGGAAAATTCAAGAGAGCCGAGAGTGCACGCGCGTGAATCATGGCTTTCTTGATTAATGACTTCATGGGAAAAAGTCAATGCGACTCTGGTGCGATTGGAATATTGCTCCCGCGTTGAACATTGAAGTTCGGGGTTGCCACATTTGGCAAAGAATCGTGCAGCTTGGCAACATTAAGTATTTTAAGAAAATTATTTTGACGCATTACTCTTTTGAACAGAAAGTGCTCATTGTCCTTTTTATGTTCTCGACTCATCTGTAGGGACGAATTAGCCCATTATTTATCGACTGCAGCTTAAAATACCGTTTAAATCCGGTGCAAGATGACTATTTTTTTCTTACAATAGTTGAAAGAACACGAAGAAATTATTTGCAATAGAAAACAGTAGATATCAACCAAAAATATTATTTAAAATATTTTATTATTAATTTAATGAGTTAAATTATTTTAACTAATGAAAAAAGTTCTTAGTACCAAAAATGGTCCAAAAATAAATTTTGAAAAATTGATAGTAAATAAAGGGTTAAGACTTCTTGGGATCCTTCAGGAATACAAGTCTCAGGGTTGGTCTTTCCCCTCCTCTAACTCTTTACAATCAAATACTTTTACTTATTAATTTTAATTTTTTTTCTTATATAACGAGTTTTAAATAGAAAATTTTGATAAATTAAAAAAGGAAAACCCATAATTGAAAATCACTTCCTAAAAAGTTGGTTTCAATATATTGCATACAAAAAAATGCACAACTGAAATTTAAAAATTAAATTTAAATAAAATAGTAACAAAAGTCATCTTTTCTTTAACTCACTCTAAACAATATTTAAAAATAGAGTAGGGCATTTTTTTAAAATTATAAAGCATCCAAATTTCTTGGTAATATAAAATAAGATTATTATAAGATATGATATAATAAGATAAGATATAAGATAAGAAGATTAATTAATTCAAATTATAGTTGTTTTTAATGTGTGTAGTTTCTACTGTTTGTTTAGTTTGCACTGCATTTGTGATTAAATCAAAGAGCCTCAAAAAAAATAGTCTCAATTGCTCAATATATACAAAACAAAAACAAACAACAAAAAAAAAAAACATGGATATATCGAACAATGCATGCATAGGTCCTACGAGGGGAGTCTTCGTAATTGAAGATGAGAAGCTTCCAGCAGGCCGGTGGCTCTCGACACCGCTGTAGGTACATGAAAAGTGGGGGTATGGCTCCAACATACCAACCAACATCACCAACATACTAAAATTCCAACTTTAGGTTTAATCTTTGATTATAAAAAATATAAATTAAATTTATCGTATAGAATTCACCATTGAACTTTATTTAAAATGACATGTAAAAATTTATCTTGAGACTATCATTAGAGAATGAAATTGATAAATATTTTTTTTTCTGATTTTAAAAGGTCCCTTTTAAAAAAATAAATTTGTTATCTTCACAGTTGTAGCAAATACCATCGGAATTTTATACGAAGAAACTAAATTTCCAGGGAAAAATATGACGTATGGTAAAATCCGCTTAAACTACAGCAACCTCCATTATCCGGGAAAAAATGCCTCTCCTTTTTCTCTCCCGAAATCTCGGCCCATGACTCTCTCTTCCTTTATCCAGATCACCACTCGCCGATGACGACACCGGGCACGTGACTTAGGTACGAGATTTTGACCACGGGTCACTTTTCATCCGATATTTGAATCATCGATTTTCTATTATTTATGGAGATGAAAGCGGGTGTGTGTGGGGGGGGGGATAAAACACATGCAAGGAATCTCTTGCGTAAGCGCATATTTATTCCTTTTTTAAGGATTCTCTTAGTTTAGATTTTTATCGTCAGAAAAAAAAAAGGTTTAAAACTTTTTATAATTGTTTTATATTTTATTTATTTATTTATTACAAAATACACGAAAATAAATTATTGTAATCATCAAACAATTCGTACTCTAGATTTTGATGAAAACATTTAGAATTGATGATACTTGAGATGATGATTTTTTTTATGAATGTATTACATTACACGCATACAATTTTATAAGTCTGTCTGTCAGTTTGTTTGTCGGTCTGCTTGTATGTGACAAAGGTAACTCAAACACGCTTCAAGCAAGAAGTTTGAAATTTGGTACATGATTCTGAATTTGTAGGTTTCTATAAATTTTGAATGAAATCCATTATTGGAAGTTTGTTTGTTTATCTGTGCGTCAGATTACAACTAAACAAGATAACTATTCAACTTACCCTGGATAATAATAAACATATTCAAAAAATCAAGCGCAGCTATAAATATTCTAATGCGGAATTATATTGTTTCCTCAAACCTAAATCAAAACTATCAAGGAAAAATAAGCCTCTCATTTTTAAGACTATTAATCCTCTACATACACCCTACCCCAGCTGGGGGACTACATCTAAGATGTACTTGCGAAAATCAGAAAAACTCCAAAACAAGACGGGGAGACAAATAAATATATAATATAATAACATGCCGTGATTTTACAATAATTGCAATAGAAATGTTTTTCAAATCAAACACTATCAGAGATTATCATTTAAAATAACCCTGTAGGAAATGAAAAGATGATTCTGAACACTTAAGAACATCGTCTCATCTAGAAACTCATCTGCGATAAATCCATCAGCAGCAGCTTTACCATGCCAACTTGTCCCTATGACCGATTTTTATAAATTACTTTATCATATAACATTCACTCTTCTCACTTATCTAGTCCTTCTTTTTTCTTATATTTATCCGACGAGCTTCAATACTTGCTAAGCATTTTTGCTATTAATTAAGCAAAACTACCTTGCAAAGAAATGCAATTGTTAAGCCGTTTGTCTTCTAACCAACTATTGAGTTCAAATACTTAGTCCGTTCTTCCGTAAATAATTATAAAACACAAAGAACTTGTAGGATGAAATTTAGTAAAAGCCATAGCATCAAAATTACAAATTCACATCAAGTTTTGAACTAAATCAAGTTGAACAAATTCTCTATTTGCACATCTGTTGGGAATGTATAAATGTAAAAACAATAATTAGAAAACAGAACCTTTTAAATAAATGGAATTTGTTATTGAGTTAAATTCGAAAACAATTGTGTAATTAAGTCTAAAAAGTGTAAACTAATTTTTAAAAAAATCTATTTTCTCTTCTGTACTTCTGGAGCACGAAAGGCTTATATGTGAGACTGTGCAGTTGTACATTTTATAGCCACAAAATCATATAAATCACATTTGATATATCTGTGTCATTGCGTTTTTGAATTATTGCAGTTATATGTTTCTGAACATAGAGACGAACAGATGATCAAGTTTTCAATGGATTTGGTTTAAAATTTGATAGGTGTCTACATTATAAATGTTAAATATATGTACCGAATTTTATGTATATAGATAGCCCTATTATTTCATTTTGCCATCATTTTGTAGCTAATATATTAACTTGTATTTAAGCATTAATCAGAAATCATAGCAAACATTGCAGCTGAAACACTTATCTCTGCAGCTGATAAATTATGTGACTCAAACATTTGAGTCCAGGTCAGCACGCTGCTTTGAGTTGGTTGAGTATTGTCCTAATCCTGGACTTAAAGGAATTATTGGATAGAAGTAACAAATAATTATTTTTATGAGTGGAAAAGTTTCAATCTGCACCTGGATAAGACGTTTTTTTTTTAATTGTCGTCGATAAAAAAAATTGGCTTTCATTTATAGTTAGTGTAAATATTTTGAATAAACCTATATTAAATATAATATTTCTAATTTTGCTAAATTCTATTCCAAAACTAGTTGTTCTAAGTATACTAATTACTACCATATTTAATATACTAAGTTACACTACATTTCTAAGAATACTAGATATGCTTTCTAAGGTTAAGGGTAGTTAAATATACTGTTCTAAATCCATCGGTTTATGGTTGTATTTGTTGTACCAGATAAATATTGAATGTTATATATTACATGAAAAATCTTTCCTGTAAAATTTGGTTTGTTGATTTTCTTCGCACAAGAGCCATATTTGGCCAAACTGCGCCAAGCAGATTGTAAAATTATGGAGCAAATCCTTTCTGTAAGATAAAATTACCAAACCAAAAAAAAAATCTTTAATCATTTAATGGCTGTCACAATCAGGAACCAAAATTTATCGCTCCATTAATTTTAAAATGTATACATTGCGAATTTTCGCTTCATTACTTAAGACGGAGTAAAATCCAAAACTTTCATTTTAATATTACATCACGATTATAACTCAATTTTGGCGCTGTCATAAAAGTTTATGAACTCGGAAGTTTCAACATTTCTGAGAAATTTTACGGCAGTTTTCGGAGGCAAACAGGAACTTAATACCCTCTCGGTTTATGCATGAAATCAACTGAAACTTTCAGGTGTAATTTTAATTATTTTAGAGATGTTATTTACAATAAATTACTCTCAGAGGAATTAATTTTGATAGCAGACACCAACCTCTATTTGTTTTGTCTCGAATTGAGACGTCTGAATTGCTTAGAATCTGTGTCTAGACTAAGTCTGGAAAAGAAAAATCGAATTGAAATCTTTTTTTCCCTCAATTCACATTTTCTTTTTGCTTTAAAAAAAGTTTCATCACATATGCATTAATAAAGATTGAGGCTTTTCATTTGAATAAATTATGGAACCTTTGTTTGTTGAGAGCTTTACTAACTTCTGAAAACTCTCTATTGAGAAATTTCTAGTTTCCCACACATAAAAGTTTTATTTTTCTGAGTTATATCGAAATGCCAGTTAAGTATTTCTAAACCTTTATTGCCTTTTTGCCTCTTAGTGCATTTCTTATTTTTTGGTATCTTCTATTTCCATTTCCCTACCCAACTAACTCTTTAACACAGAGCAAGCCTTCTCTATGCAGGGGCCCAGGTGCAAGAAACTAATTGGGGCCCTACATTTCTTACAAAGTCAAAAAATATACAAGTAGGAACACAAATTACTGCTGCATGTTTATTTAATTCGTAATGAAATTAATTACTTCGGGAAAAGTATTCTTTTGCTATTTCTTTTTCTGTGCTTAGTATAGTAAGTCCATTTAAATGTTATGGACATTTGCTTAACCGAAGATAATTCCTAATTAATTAATTTTTTAAAGAGCACTCTGTTTTTATTATAGTAAATGCCAAAGTAAAGACAAGTTTTAACAAAGTTAATTCGATTAGAAATAATCCATTAGAATTATTATTCAGTATGCCTTGCAATATGTCAAATTATTTACATCTTTTATTCAAAATGAAATCCCACAGCAAACAAATTTCATGTATTAGGTTTTCATCTACATCTGTATTATAAAATGTTATAAAGTTTTGAGAACGGTTTTCAAATTCATGTCTTTCTAAAGTTTTTATATCAGTGACTAATTTGAAATGCTTTTGAATTTATCTTCTGCTTGTATGATAATAGTATCAGTTGAAGAGTTAAAAAATAAAGTGTAAACTAGACAAAATTACAGGCTGTGTAAATTACACAATGTTACAAGCTGTGTAAATTACGCAAACGTATGATCTGTGTAAATAACACACAAAGAAGTCGATCGTTATTGCTAACAACTTAAGTTGACTAAAAATTCAAATAACTAATTGATAATATAGGAAGATTTGTTTTCGATTTTACAATTCACTGCATTTTTTCTTTATATAATATGAAATATAATAACAAAAACCTTGGTAATTATCAAAAAAACTCTAGCTGGAGATTTTAATGAAACACTAAGAACCACAATCAGATAATGAGGACGACACCTGACCTGAAACTCAACCTCCAACTTCCACATCATACCATAGGTGGGACATTTAATCTCAATAGATTTAATGTACACCAGACCGCTTACACAATGGTTCATCTGTGGCCTTATGCCTCTTAATCTATCTGCGAACATGCTAACTGAGAAATGCTTTGAGCTAGGTTAACAGAAATTGGTGTGTTGTCTTGAAAAAGGATTTTTGGATTTCCACCATATTTTGAAGAAAATCCATTCACTGAAAGTTTGTTTCTCTGATTGAATGCAACGAATATAACTAAAAATTACTAACTACTAGGTGGGTAAAATTTGTTGCAGTTTTTCAACACTTACGTGTAGATTCTTATTATAATTTGAACCATATCCGTCAGTAGACTTATCTTCATTTCGTTTGCATGTATGTTAGCTCTCTGACCGGAATTGATTTTTACTAGGCAATCACCTAGGCCCGCTAGTTTGTGTGGAGGATAATAGACAGGTCGATTAAAATATTTTTTACGGTAACAGCAAAATAAATTTCAAAGATATTAAAATGTGATGTATTTAAAAGTAATTCTAAAAATCAGTTACTGGTTAAGCATAAGCCACTATTTATTCCATTATATTTTCAGAGAATATACTATGTCTAAGGACCAAACGTCTGTATAAATTTAAATGAACATGAACGTGT
This sequence comes from Argiope trifasciata, assembly GCA_026543055.1. NCBI lineage: Eukaryota > Metazoa > Arthropoda > Arachnida > Araneae > Araneidae > Argiope > Argiope trifasciata. The sequence goes on along the minus strand of JAPMOQ010032404.1, from coordinate 2,264,515 downwards.
ACACCACACTGCAATGAATCACCATAGTAACAAATCCGTTTTTATGCTTTTAGATCTACCACATGTAATCTCGACGTCATTTTTTTAAAGAGTTTTTTTAAAGTCCCTCTTACATCACATTCCATTATTTTGTTCAACTTCTCCATCTTTTTATTTTGGAGCTTCTGTCATCATCATCATCAACCTCATCATAAATATTTTTTGGTGAAAGCATAATTCATATTATCATAAAACTGACATTATGATTCAAACTCGTGAATAATGATTTTCTCGGAACCGTAACCCTTGAAATTGTTGAGCCTTTTTTTTGAGAAACATTGCTCTAAGTAAATTGTATAAATTTAAAGGAAGTTTTCAGCTGCTCTGTCAACCGTTGATGGCACTTATGATGTTTTAAAGTATTTGAAAATGCATCTACTTTTTTTTCTTGAATTTTTTTTATACGAAGAGTACAAAGAGAAATTATTATTTTTATCAAAAACTTCGTCTGCGAGATTTTATCGAAATTCCAGATTTCAGACCTTCCTGAATCAAAATAACTTATTCCTTTCATTTTTATATATTTGTCATCTGAGAACGTTGTTATTTTTGAAAAAATTTTTTGTTTTAATTTATTTAAGTCATTAACCAGTTTAACCCTGTTTGAAATAACCACGAGGCTTCTCTGTCGGTCTATCTATCTTATATATATACGTATATGCTACTTCCCAAAACTGTTTCCCAATAAATTCTTAAACGTATTAACTTATACAGATTTTTTTTAATATTTTTGTAAACACAAGCTCTTATTTTCTAATTTCTGAGATTTTAAAACAGTGGATTAATCTTAATTAGGAGTCAAATCCTTCCATATTTCCAACTTAAGAATAAATGACGAGATATTTCTCCATTCGGGGCAAGAGAAAATACTTTAATCAAAACCGCTACTAAACAGAATTCTATAATTGCAAGTTTGCTATAATGCTTGTGGACTACTACGATCGTCAAGAATTTGAAACATCACAACTTTACCCCTGCCGTAGATACAAGGGATGCAGAAAAGGATAAAAGCAGAACAGAAAATAAGACGCCAGATTATCTAGGAATATGATAAAATTCGAAAGAATAGTATCTCCCCCCTCACCTCCATAAAAAGCCGTTGTTCCTGTCCAGAATTGCCAGTTTACTGCAAATATAAATATTTTTAAGAATAATTTAATAATAAGTTAATTTCAATAAAAGTAAAATTTGTGAAAAAGTTATGAAGTTAAATATGATAGACTTACGAACTTTTTAGTTGTTTGCAGAGACAAATTAAGTCCTCCAAGGATTCTTAAGTACTACAAGATAAGCTTCCCTTTTCTATTTTTAATTTCGGGAATTAAGTTTTATTCTCATTTTAAATAGTTTTAAGAAGATAAAAGACAAATGTTAAGAAAAATTTTCAAATTTAAAAAACAAACGAGCGAAGTTGCCTGCCAAGTTCAAGATTTTTTTTTTTCAGTATTTCGTGCACAAGAAAAATTTTTAATGAAATGTAATTTGTTTTTTTTTATAAAAGGGGAAAAGTTGCGATTGTTTTTTCTTTTTTAAAAAAAATCTAAACCTTATTCAATCGCTGATCTGGCTTCATTTTTTAAAAAGTAGTATATTTTCCTAGAAAGATAAAACAAATTTAATATGAAATTGGCGAAACGTAATTAATTAGAAGTTTTGCTGGGATTCTACTGAAACAATAAAACTATAACTAATTTTATTCTGAATGAGTTTTAGTTCATGGCCTTTATAAATGAAGTAAAAGCAAATAAATTAAATCACATTGAAACAACAAAAGAAAAAAAATATTTCCTAAAAGTTTAGGTTCTCGACTATGCCTACTTGACAAACTCGCCATTTTTTTATAATATCAATAAATAAAATATCTTCCATATAACTAAAAAATGACTAATGACACTCAAATATAGCAACATTTCCCGAATTTCATATTTTGCTCAGAAAAAACATCTGTTAATTGTGCTGTTGCTTTGCACAATTGCACAATTGAATCCGGGTATCCCGGTTGTTTCTCCAGCAAATTAAAACACCTGCTTGTGTTTGTATTGTTTTCGCTTTTGTGAGAAATGATCTTGGCGCGTCAAGTATCATTTGTTAGAAATTCAGCTTTGCTTTGAACTGCGAGTGAATGATTGATAGATAGAATCAATGATGAATTACCCGAGAGTAATTTGCGGAAGTAATTTTTGCTAGAAGAGGAGAGCTAGTCGGGTTACAAAAGCTCGCCAGAAAGAATGATTTCCGTTGAGGGTTTGTACATCTTTGCCCCTGAGCGCTATGTAAGGTTTAAAAAAATCCAGCCCTCTCTAGCCTTTTGGGATTGGCTTAATAATCTTTCTGGGGAGTGAGTCTTGATTTACAGCTCGTGCCGCAGATGGTTTTCTTTGTTAAATGATAGAAAAATAATGCAAGATGCCCGGATAAGTTTCGTAAGATGTTCAGCCCTTTCTTTTCATTAAAGAGCTCATAATTTACAAAGAAGTTGAACATCTGGAACGTAACTGTTGGCTAATGCGGTATCATGTTCTATAAGGAATTACATAATTTAAAAAAAAAGAAAACATAGTAGATTTTATGAAATATATAATTTTATAATTCATGAAGTCGTAAATGATCGTATCATTTAGAAAATTACAGAAAAAGGTTATAAATTCTTTTTAAAGCAATTTACATTTGATAATTGCATGCTAGCAGCTGTATTTTTTGTCAGAATTCCAAAAACAATTATTGGCTAGTTTACTTTGTTTCCTAAATTGCATGTTCGTTATTCAATTTTACAGTTTCAAGTTTGGTTTTTTTTTTTCAGCAATAAAATACAACAAACATAATTGCATAAATGCCATCGAATTATAATCAAAGAAATGTATCCATATACTTTACTTCAGTTCTTTTAATTACATTAGACATTTTCAATGACAAGTTTTTTGCCTACCATAATAAAAACTATAATTTATTTATCAACCAACCTTAATTAATTATATTTTATTATTGCAGTGTACTGTCTTAAATTATGTCTGCAAAATAATAATAAAATTTTATGTTTGCATAGTGGCGAAATTGATGACATTGTTCGAGGCTGAAGACTCTGCCAAAGTGGATTGGTGAGTTTGAATGATGTAACTAAAGATATTGAGCTTCATACGGAAAAAAAATTGACAAAACTTGGAATTTCAGACTGGGCAATACTGTAATGTCTCCTTTTCTAGCGGTTAAATTATCTGAAAATCGAATTTTCCCAACCGATTGAAAATCAAAATTTGACTTAGAACTACGCTTATCTCATTGAAATTTGATAATCTCATTTGAAATTTGATAAATTTATATCACTGCATTTTTTTAATTATCGTGTTTACATGTTTTTGAAAGTACAGACGGACAGATAGTCAACCCCTTTGGATTTGGCTTAAACTCCGGAAGATATCTAAGCTACTGATGCTAATATATGTGTACCAATTTTATCAGTTTTACGTCTATTCGTTTTCTAGTTATTCTGTTAACTAATATTTAAACAGCCAGAGAGACAGACTTCATCTGAAAGAATTTAGCTCAAATGTTGATAGTAATATGAAAATTTGGTGTAAAATGCGTACGGAAATTTCATCTATCTAGCTTTTTTGATATCTCTATCACAGACGGACATCTTAAAAATGTGTTTTTAGAACTTAGGGAGGTCTAAAATGTGAAGATTTGTCAAAATTTCGAATTCAAATTTTTTGACTATTGCAATAATTTTTTTATATTATATATACGAACAATTTACGTGAAACAATTTACGTCTCTAGTAATCCCGGTATTATTTTTAAACGGGCATAAAACATAATTAAAATGAAACGTTAATGATAAATAGAAAGAATTTCAAACTAAGAAGAAAGTTATTTAAAAAAAAAAAACTTTTATAAATCTTTAAAGGCAAGATGATTGATTCTCTTTGTTACTTTTGGCTTGTAAATGCTGACGAAATTTAAGAAACACTTATTGCGTCACTGATAAATATCCAAGCGATTTCAGCTGGGAACAAAACCTAAACATCTCTAATTTAAATTTTAAGTCAATGACCGTGGATTCGACGATGAATATCAACTTCGAAACAAAGCAAACACTTTGATGCCATCAAACCCAGATCGAATTTACAAAATTAGCCCAACAATAAGACAGTAATGTTATGTAAGCATTTTCATTTTCTTTTTTCAATGCTCCTGTTAACATTATCTGCTGTCGAATATGCATTTTGCCAATACCAACTTGGCAAACAGACTGGCCTCTGCGCGACCGAGAATCGATTAAACTTTGCATTTGCATATGCGTGACTTTTAATCGATTGAATTCAATCGATTGTGACGTCTCATTTGAATAATATAGCGTTTCCAAAGGTGGAGTAAGACATCTTCTGTCAGTTGGGGTTTACTCACGTTTATTTAGGAGAGCTGCTTTTCCTACTATTACTCTAGCTTTTTTTCCCCCAGCGCAGTTCGTAGCTTTCAGCGAAATGGTACACGCGTTTTCGCGCTGGATTAGTGAATTACATAAACTGGTACATGCTATTACGTTATTAAAGAGAGAGCTCAGAGCGATAAAGTAAATATTATGTTGGTTCTGCTGAAAAGAGCCGAGCTTTTTGGTCAGGAAATGAAATACGAGACTATTTGTATTTCTCTCTGTCTCACTCTTTTTCTTTCAGACTTCTAGCAATTAAATGAATGGTGTTTTAAAGCTGACATTTCATATTTATTGGTAAAATTATTAATTATACTGATGAAATAAAGTTTTAAAGTATATGATTATGTTTGGGAAAAAGTTTAAAAAAAATTAAATTACATTAATTTTTCCGTTTTTGTGTAAAATAGATTTTTTTAAAGTATATGAAAAATAACAGATAAGAGGTAAAATTGTTTTGGAAACTTTTTAAAACCAAAAATTAGTATAACACGAAAATCTTCTTTAGAAGATTATCAAACGATTTGCTCAAAGTTTTGCCGATAACTTGAGAAACAGACAATTTCTATGATTGATAAAATATTAAAATATTAGCACTTTATCAAATATAATTGAACAGATCCCTATATTTTACTTTCTGTCAGCTTAGTTTCTAGAATATTTATGAAACTGAACATAAGCTTCAATAATGTCGCAAATAAACGTGAAATCATTATCTGGATCAATTATAATTTGGACTTATCCTTTAAATTACATTTTAAATGCATACAATATATTTTTAGATAGTTGGTTTTTGTCCTGGTTTCGAAATAATCAAACTTCACATGTATTTATTTTTATATAAGGTTAGACTCCAACATTATGCTTTTCACTTTTCATCTGTAATGAAACTTCACGGTATTTACTATAGTATTTTGAAAAAATAGTTGTGTTCCAAAATGTGAAGTTTGAGAGATTGGTTCACACTTGCTTAAAAGTTTCTGGATATTGAATCCGCCTTTGAAGATCAGTTTGTTTGTCTATATTATTAACGTTTTAGGCTGCTAAATATTAATAGGATTTTTTACAATACAATTTTGCTATAAACTTTTTCAAATTTCACCTTATTATTTGATAAAACTACAAATCTTCAACTTAATCGGATATTTCAAAAACAAATTATAAAGCATACAAATTAAAGAGTGAATATATTAATAATCATAACCATAACCGACTACTTCGACCCGCCCTAAGGTACAAGGAAAAAACTACCAGGGAAATACTGACCAGGGCTGGGGGAATCAACCACCATACAAGAAGATTCTCATTCTCTTTCTGGTGCCCCCTCCCACTGTCGTTGAATATATACTAATTAATAAAAATTGAAATAAAACACTACTTCGAGATTAAATGCTTTAAGTAGTCTTTTTTTTTGGGGGGGGTCTTATTTTCAGCATTCGCAAAAGCATATGACAGAAGGCTTTGTGGATGAGTTTAAATTTACAATCTTAAATTGTTTTTAAATATATCTTTAAAAGGGTAATTTTTAGAATTTTAATTTTATACGAAAGCCGTTTTTGTGAGAGAATAGTTTGGCAAAGTTCGGTCGTCAATTTTCATAGGTAAATCCTAGTGATTAGCTATTTGAAAATAACCAAACTTTTTTCTCTCCGATTGAACTTTGTTGTTTCTTGACTTCTTTTACATCTTCTTTCCTCTTAGCGAGTCAAGTTTCTGAGAAGCCTTAGAATTCCTACTATTTTTCAGCTCCAATTTTTAGCGGGGAGCTCACTTAGGTGCAGTTATAAAACAATTAATGAAGTAGTCTAACATGTTTATAGAGAGATTTGAGTGTTGCCGTTCGGCAATGTATAATGAAAGTAAATTTTTAAATTAAAATTTAAGAAAAAAAAATGCAAACGACAGGAATTTTAAATACCAAAACTCAAAGAGAGAAAAAATTCGAGCAAATTTTGGCAAATTCTTAAATTCCAACTTTTTTTTAAAAGAAAGCCGGCGTATGGACGAAAACCACTTCCAGCTGAAGTAGATTCCGGTGTTTTCACGAAAAACTTCCGTTTTAGAATAGTTTATCTTATCATTTGAGCGTTTTCTGAGGCATTTTCTACGAAACAGTTGGCTTGCGAAACACATTTCGCAATTTCGGTGACGTTGGGTGACGCACCCTCCAGGCCTTGTGACGGCAAAGCATGTGAAATTTTTCTGCTTCTTTTACTCTGGCCGCTAAACATGATGTGGAGGGGGGGGCGGAGGAAGGGGGGGTTGGAGAGTGCTGGACAGTACCCAATGTCTGATACATGCTGTCTTTCCTGGAGGCTTTTTATTTTTTATATTTCTCCTTTATATTGACATGCTGCCATTTTTATCGATTATGGACCCTGCAGGAAAAATTTCTTCTTGGAAAAACTACTCACAAATGCACATGCCAGGTTTTTCTTAGAGAAAATAAGGATGATATTGATATCAGTGACAGCTCATACTTTTGTGTTTTTTGGAATTTGCATTAAAATGACTTAGCTATTCATTTACATGCGCCACAGTGACTGCATGTATGACTATATGACATGTTTACATATACCAGAGTGACTGACAACAAATCAGTTGTTTGATGGAATGTGTGTTATTTAACCGTTGGGATAAAATATGATAACAATATGGAAAAAAAACGTATAAATGAAAGTTTTTGAATTGATTAGGTTTTGAAAATTTTCTGATTGCAATAAATTTCAGTTTTCTATGTTTGAAGAATATTGGATAAAATAGGTTAGAAATAAGAAAAATTTTGATATTGGTGATGATTCATACTTTTTGTATCATGGAATTTGTATTAATGTGACTTTGTTATTCATTTACTTGTGTCACAATGACTACATGCGTCACTGTCAAAAACAACTGATAACAGTTCAGTTGTTTGACTGAATTTTTTTTATTTAATCCTTAGGATAATATAGAATTTCAATATGGAAAACAAATAAATGAAAAAATGCTCTATTGATTAGTTCTTCATGGTCGCAATCAATTTCAGTTTTTATAATTGAGTTAGAAAAAAGAATAATTTTAATATTGTGACTGTTCATACTTTTGTGTATCTTAGAATTCATATTAAAGTGACTTTGCTATTCATTTACATGTGCGACAATGACTGTATGCGTCACTATAACAAAATGCACCTGATAACAATTCAGTTGTTTGATTGAATTTGTTTTATTTATTGGTTGAGGCAAAACTGGATTGCAATATGGAAAACAAATGAATTAATGAAAATTTTTTGGTTGATTAGGTTGTGAAAACATTCTGGTTGCAATAAATTTTAGTTTTTATATGGTTGAAGAATATTGGGTCAGAAATAAGAACGATATTGATATTGGAGAAGGTCTCTTGGAATCTGCGTTAAAATGATTTTGTTCTGTATGTGCTACAGCTGATTGCATGTGTCACTATAAAATCAAGAAGCAATTTATAACATTTCAGTTATTTGACGCGTTTTATTTAATCTCTGGAACAAAACTCGATTGCAGGACAGAAAACAACTGAATAAATAAAGAGTCTGTAGAACCGCATTGGTCTAAAAAAATTTCATTTTTTGCAAGGTCAAAGGATATTTGGTCAGTTATAAAACAAATAGTTAAAACTTATATCTTAAACAATAAAGTATACAATCGTATGCATTTTTTTTGAAAAGTTTAACTAGAACTTAAATAAATATAAGGAAAATATTTTTTAACTGGAATGATAATTAGACGAAGATATAAAAAAAATGTTGAAAACTTTATTTTTTAAAGTAAAGGATACAACTGCATCCCTAGTATAAATTATATCCTTTTTCTGTGTGTATGTGTGTACTAAGGTTACTTTTATGTATCAAAATAACTTTTTGGCATATACTTTTGAGCAAATTGATGGAAATTAGCTGGACACTTAAGAAGATAAAATATGGGAAGGATAGATTTAATTTTATAAAATTCTTAACAGAAGGTAATGTATTCATTTCATAGTGATGATCACAGTTTTTGAGATTTAACATTTTGACGCTGTCGCAGTTCTTTGAAATAAATTTAAATAAAATCCGCAAAAGCAGAAATCTTAAAAATATGATTGCACTTTCACAAAATTATTGTACAATGATTTGTATTGACGATATTCTCAATTTAATGAAAAAAATTTATTTTAATGCTTAATACATTAAAAAAATAACATTATATTGTTACGCTCAAATCAACTATATGCCAAGAGATTTCTAACCAAGTCCCAGAAAATTTTCTATCACCCACATATCGTCATAAATCTGTTATAGATATGAAAACTTGTAGGTTTTGAAAGTAGATTGTGATTATATGTACTCATAATTTTTCGTCAAATTTACGCAACATATTTAAATGCAATAAATCTCGCAACAAACTTGCACAATCATTGACGGCAAAGTTACAAGGAAACGAGAAAGGTGATAGCTTCGTATCATTTAGTGCCCACTTCATATTTAACAAGTAATATTTTTTTAAAAAATTTAATTCAATTCTTATTCAAGTAAACAAAGAACATTTTTATTTTAATTATTTTTATTAAATAATTATCAAAAAAATATTGATTTTCGCAAGAACTGAACTCGCATTCTTTTCATTCACATGAAAAATATCGAATTCCTTGCATTTTATCGATTGAGCTACTGTCTGATTTAAATTGTAATTACAAACTCTATTTAAAGCATAATTTATCAAATTTAATGAATTAATTAATATTTTAAAAAACTTTAACTTCGTGCGTCATCCACTACGAGCATAAAAAATTTGTTCCAACTTGAGTGAATGAATAAAAAGTATTTTATTAACGACTGGAAATTTGAACAAGATATATATAAGGAGAGTGTGAACTAATAGTAGGAATTTTTTAACAAAGCTTTGACAACTTATTTATTAAATAAACCAGGATCAAATACCAAATTTCAATTATTTAATTCATTCCGTGTTTAAATTATCGTGTTTGTATGCTTCTAAAAGTACAGGTCGAAGATCATTCAACATCTTGACTGTTTTCGCTCAAATTTTAATATGAATCTACTCATTAACATAAATTTTGTACCAAATTTTACCCATCGAACTATTTCCATATCACTTTCATTTATCAATTTTTAACCATCACACCATATTCTTGTGAATGGATCAGCTAAAATTTGATAGAAATCGACAAATTAAGTGCAGAGGCAAGTCAAATTTGATTCGATTACCTTTGACGTTTTTAGAGTTACCGTATTTACAGAAAGACAGAATTCCAAAAACGTTTTTTTCGGTCTCATGGAGATTTGAACTGTACAGATTCGTTAAAATCTCGAGTACGAATTTCTGAGTTGTATTTCAACTTTTTATTTGTATATTTCACATGCAAGAATGCAAAATATCTCCCGGGGTTATTTTTCTAAGTTTATGTTTAAGGATTTTTAAGACAGTAATGGTACCTTTGAGAAGCTTTGTATTTATATTAACGAAAGAAATGTGTCAGAATTACTGATGATAATATTGATATGATTATCAGCAATACTGATATAATTAACATATTGAATAACAATACTCCCCTAAAGCAAACAGGTACACAATTTAGACAATGTGCTACAATTACCTCCCAAAAAGAAAACATACAAAACACATCCTTTGTGCTTGAAAATTGAGCAGTTATTAACCTAAAGAAGCCATTCTTGAAGGTACTATCTATATATCATATCACATATTAAATGAACGAAATTAAACTAAATATATGCCACTGTAATGTCTTCATGGCATATTTATATAAAAATTTACAATTGTTAGTATCTTTAATTAGCTAAAATGATAATCGTAAAAAACCTGACGGCATTTCTTAGAAATAAACTGAAATTAATTTAATTTTTATCACTCTAGGGATTTTGCAATCGAATTCCGCTTCCAAAAATTGTCGGGGAAAAAAACCTGCTTTTGATGATTTATAAATTGTATCCATTATCATAATTCACATTTTTACTGGATACAAAGTACGTTGACGATCGTCGTTTGGGATTTCAAAAGCACTGTTTATCTGCAACCGGAAATTCGTTGAGATAAAAACCGGAATAAAAAGCAATGGAAAAGTTAAATGTCATTTACTTGCAAAAATTCTCAATTTTTTTCCTTCAATAGGTTTCACTAAAAAATTTGAGTTTTATAGCCTGAGTGTGCATAATTTAATCTGGTTGATGGTTATATTTTATTTGTGAAATATGGGTTTAGAATTGTACTTAAACATTTTTGCTGATATCTTAGTTCGCTACACAGTGGTTATTTAATTACGTTTTTAATAATTTAAATGTATTTCGCAAATGCTGATAAAGTCATCTTTTAATACATCAAAAAATTGTAGAAAATATCGAATTAGTGAAAATTCTTTTAAATCAATAAAAATATAACAAATTTTGTAGTACAAAATTATATACAAAAATGCTACATGTATATTTAAATTTGAATATGAAAAGTTTTAATTAAAATTACTTAATTAAAACTGTTGTTTGTTTAAATTCAATTTCATTATTATAAAGTTCCAAAATAGTGTTTGACCTAAATAATTTTCTTAATCAATCCTTAAACAACTCAAAATTAAATGATAAAAAGAGCAAAAACAGTAGAGATTCAAAGGTAATTTGTAAAGCGTAAAATTTAATTATTCTTCACTTCTTTCAAAACATACTATTGATTTTGAAAGTTGCTACACTTATGAATGAAATTTTCATCGCAGTTTACTGATTTATTTAGTTTGAGAGCTAACGAAATTGTCGTATTAATATATCAAGAAACCCGTCTCGCACATACAGGAAATGAAACTAGGAAGAAAGTGACAGCAATTGCAGTTCCATTCAAGTTTTTCCTATGACCTTGAGGTTCGTGAGAATGATTATTAAGAGCGGACTCCAATTTTATTTAGTTATGTTAGATTACAGGGTACATATTCAGCTTCTTAACAATTGACAATTGTTTAAAACTGAAACAAATTACTTTTGTGGGGTAAAAAAACAGGCACAGATGATAAGTTTTTGAGTTATTGTATATGCATGCACACTAACAGATAGATTGACTCGCCTCTGTGAAAGTCATACTCGCTACACTTATAAATGTCAAATTTTTGGAGAGGTGGCACCAAAATGCCCCACATGTCAAGTAGATTTTACCATTAATCTTATTTTAATCGAATGTCTTTTTTTTAATGTGATCGAGAGCAACTAAAACATCACCATTAACTTTACAAGATTTGGTGAGTGAGAAATACCATAGAAATATTTCTAAATTTTTAAAAACCATTGTCTTTTATACTTGCATTTAAAGGTGGGTTCACACGAGGTTAACTATTGCGCGAAATAGAAAATCACTTCCTACTTCCAGAAAATCACGTGACTACGACGGTCCACTGGCAAATGGTTGTCCTGTCGGAACAGCCGTTGGCCATTGTCCCATGACGTTGTCTCAGTTGTTCATTCGAGGACAATACAAGGACAACAGCAGAGGCAACAACAGCGCACAAAAGTTGGTCTCGTGTGAATCCACCTTAACATTTTGTTAACTTTTGCTCGTTTGACATTTTAACCTGAATTCATTGTTTCTTTTTTAACATCAATGTTTTACTGAAATGCATTTAACAATGTGCAGGGTTTTTCAATATGCATATAGCGATTACAAAAGGCTATAACTATTTAATGAAAAAGAACTTATCGATAAGGTTAATATATAATATAGACGGAACTTCAAAATTTTGTATACGTACGTCATATATTTCCTATGTGACTTTTCTTGGTCACATGGGCAATATTTAGACGGTAGTTCATTTCATGCCGTACATTCTGAAGCATGTCTGCAATCATCGACGCAAGTACATTGCAAATGCGTACTTTGAGTTCATTTGTTTCGGGCATTGTGCATTTTGAAGTTCCATCTACATTATATGTTAATCTTCTTCATTAAATATTTGTATCCGTTTGTAACATCTTCTTCTTGTATACAGCAGACCGCCCCACCACCACTGAACTTAGCAGTATCCACAGGATTTGTTGTGCTCGACTGACGTTTGTAACCCCAATATGCATTTTTTTTTCAGGGGTGGTCCGGTGTCTATCAGGCTTTCAAACTGAACCCGTTTGTAACTCCTATATGCATTTTGAATTACCTGTATATTCTTAACATATATGCATCTTAATGTGAACACTTTCTGTTCTTACATTTTAACATGTTTGTATTTATAATTTGCTCTTTGGTTTTACCATTTTCTTGGAGCAACATTAACAAATATAATTCTTGTGCCAAACATCAAACCAATTAAACCAAACCAAGTCATAACTAAGTTTTTTAAAAAATGGTATACAATCAAGCAAAGTAAGCATAAAGCATTGGAATGCCACCACATGTCGCATCAGATGTATTATTTTTCAATACATTATTCCTGTTTTTGCTTTGTAGGCCTGTTTATTTCCTCTTATTCTGAACCTAACGTTTCCTCTTTTAGAGCCCCAAGACAAGACCGCGAGACAGTCTGCGTTGTATTTGACATCCTCATCAACACGCATTCCATGCCAGTTTATGAATAACTTCGTGGATTGTAAACAAACACGCCGAGTCCGTTTCCGCACTTAGGGTGATAAGTTGCTCGTTTGAGAAGACCACATCCTGTCCGAGTAAAAATCGTTTGCATCCGGTTCGGTTTCCCGCCATTCCCTTCCAACTATTCCATTCATAATATCCGCTCTTATCTGTAGTCGGCCGGCTTGCCTGCACTTGAATCCCGTAATGATCAATGGATGGAAAACAACCACTTGTTGAGATCTCGGAGCTTTTTATATAGGAAGGGGCGTGTGCTTTCTGTAGATGTTTTCTTTATTGAATCGCTTGGATTCAATGATGTGAGTCTTGTCAAAGAAACTAGAAAAAAAAACGTACTTATTTTTTTCCCTTCTCGGTTAAAAATATCTCACATAAAACAGTTTTCAATGGCTTGCTATTGCTGAAAAAATGATTAATTACAAATGAAATTGTTGAGCTTTTCTATTTCTCTACAAGTTAATGGAGTGTTTGTCCTGTTTGTATTCAAAACATATCGGTATTTTCATTGTCATTATAAAATGACGTTTCTCTTCCTAAATTCATCTCATTTTGAATTTCTGTTATAAAAAAAAAAGGGCATAGCCTTAAATTATATATATATTTAAAAAATTTACAATACATTTTTATAGCGAGAGGATTATTTATAGATAATTTAAATAAAATTAGAGAAAATTTCACTAAGCCTGTTTTGGAATGTGCCTAATTAACTATTTAATTATGAGATACGTTTCTTCGGTTTAGGGAATATACTGTTTTACTGATTTAATAATGAATTCTCTAATATTTGAGATGTTTAGGTATTATGGGTAATTTTTATTGCAAATTATGATAAATTTCATAGACAATCTCAGTTTATAGATTTGAAAGCGGTAATTTTATACCCATATGATGCATGGATGATTATGGCGTTTAATAGTGTTAAAAATAAGAAATGTTTCAACTGAATAGACACTAGACCAAACTTCAACACCGCACCTAATCGATGAATATTTTGTTACTCAAACAGGGCTTCGATCATTTAATTTTGAAACTGACATTCTTCCATAAGACAAAAGTATACTATTCTGTAAAATAAAACTATTCAACGTTTCGACGAAATTCATAATACTCTTCTGTTAATCGCTTTCTGTTTCATAAAATTGCGACGTTGCAAGTATGGCAAACTAAAATTTTTGCTAGTAATTCACCAAATAAGTGGTAATCCTCAAAATTTTCATTGTAACCTTACAAACAAAAATTCAATGTCTTTCAAGCGAAACTTTGTTTTTAGGTATCATTGGAGAAGATGCCCCTTGCCAAAGGTTTGTTGGCTTCACGACGAAACTGATCTGTAATATTAAATTTAATTGATTGTTACAAGTAATGGACCGGTAAAATACAAAAATTTATCAGATTTTGCATTCAAAGACATGTGTCATAGAGTTAAGGTCTATATTCAAGTGCATCCAGCTTTCTTCTCCACATTGATGGACATAATGTTAAAAATTTACAGCATTTTCTCAATTATTTGATTGTTTTCAAGTATTTGGATTTCTTTTATTGTGGAAAGAGAATTTTGAGAATATTAAGTGGTAGCCAGCTTCTCATTTAGAAGAATGATAGGCATAGATTACGAGGAAGATCTGAGATTAACCTCTTTAGGGTAAGGACTAACCGCCTGAAGGAGATGTTAATTCGGTGAATCGGTCGATGTTATGGATGGGTTGTATTGAAGACAGTAGTCAGCCACAACAAATCCTGTCGATACTGCTTCGTTCAACGGTAGCATAGTGGTCGACTGTACACAGCAAGAACAAACTCCTTCCACTCAAATATATCTCTGAAGCACCCTAAATTCTTCTTCAATCAGTGATCTAGTTATCACATTATTATAATTTAATTTCCCAAAGACTGTCCAAAAATAATCTTTATTAAACTACAAATCTTTAGCTCTAACACTCCAATGATAGCAGTTAAAAAAATATCTTTCCAATATTAACTGGAGTGAAATATATTTCTCTTTTTTCTTCCATCACAGCATTTCTTTCGATTGCAAGATTCCATTTCATAGTTCTGCTCCCACATTTGCAAACTGTAATTTTCTAAAACAAGAACTTATTTGAATTGTTAGTTATTTGATTGCTTGACATTTAAAGAAAGCGACAATTCTTCAAATAAAGGGAGAGAAACATTTGTATTGAGTAAATATTGGTCTTTGGAAACCTCCTTCAAAGTCACAATGCGTTAAATGGCGAAGCACCTTAGCCGCCAACGCAATGAGTTTCAAGTCAGCAGGATAGATGAGCGGTAAAAGAAGTGCAAATATCACGGTATTTTGTCCGTGAGTAGCGTTTGTAATGAGCCAGATCTGAATCTCCGCAATAAACGCCCCTCTCCCCCTTTTTATTTCCGTTCTTTTGCCTCGGAAGTTCGGGAGATTCGTTTTGCAACGGTCAATGAAATCTTGCCGCTGCTTGAACAAGCAGCACAAAAGGGTATGGGCTGGTTTTATTTAACCGCTTCCCTTACAATTTTTTAAATAAATAATTGCAAAAAAACATCACATTTTTTATATTTTTTATTAAATACCAGGAAACGAAACAAAACAAAATATGTAGATTTTGGATTGAATTTTTACTTTTTTATGGGTCGTTTGATATAAGCATTTCGTTTTAATATAAGCTTACTATCCTGAGTTATCACGGGCGAGTGAAAAAATTTAAATATTAGTCTTTGTATGATCGTTTTTGAAACAAGGGACAACACAAAGTGATGATATTCTGTACACTGGCGTCTGCTCTCTTTTCTTACTGGTTTACTTCTGGAATCTCTTTTACAGGAGCACAAATTACACTGTCTTATTGGATTTTTTTAGTAGTAGGAATCATTATCTGAAAAATCCTCGTTATCTCTATCTTGAATCATTGTCATTACTTTCTTGTTTTCAACGCAACCATCCTTTTCTATACATTGCTAATCCACAAACAGACCTATACTATACAATAGAGAGAACACATGATCAGTACTGAAAAAAGAACTGGAAAACCAAAAAAAATTGACAAACTGTTTATCAAAGCTGAATATTTCCTTCCTTTTGCACCGGCCGAGCAAAACCATGATAAAACAAATCTTACTGGCCAATTCCGCTTCGCCCGAAAACAAATTTTCGTTTTTTGTGGGAATTACTCTTTGGGATAGATCTTACTGCTGGAGATTTTCCTAATTCCACCTTTGGTTTTTCTTCAAAGAAAATACAGGTCAGTTCTTAGTGAGGAACAACCCCCAAGGAAAGGCAACTCATATCCCATATTGCAGCTATATCTGTTATATACTTACTCTGTATTTGCTTTCTACATCAAATGCTTTTTGAGTACTCTTTTCGGTTACTTTGATCCTCAAAAGACGAGGGAAAAAATAGTTGAGTGGAAAAGATGGAAAAAGGGTAGGTTGGGATTTAGTTTTAGCATATTCTGTAGAGGAATTTTTATTGGGTATACTAGAAAAAGGAGGTTTATGTATGTATAATAGAAAGCCCAATTTGAATAACACCAATCAAGAAATTTCGGCTATCATTATTTCAACTTCAGGAATAGCATTTTTATATATCATACTTTCGCTCAGATAGCAATGTGTTTATTGCATATTTTTCGTATGCAGAATTTAACGGACAGAGCCAACACTGTTAAGTTTCTAACATGAAAGATTTCCTTTGATTTTCTTTAAAAAATTTCTTACATGTTTCTTTTTCTTGGAAATATGTAAGATCCATTTTAAACTTATATTGAATTTAAATAGATCTTGAATTGAAAATTTTACAAAATTTTTTTTGTAATCGATTCTGATTGTTAACCTTAAAATTATATCAATTTTCTTTCACTATTGCATATTTTGGAATACTTTATGCTTCGCAATCGAAATGTCATTTAAAAAATTGCTGGAAGAATCTCATAAAGTGATAATGAATGGGATATTAATGTATAATCAATGTTGATTTGTGCCAAATTCTGGAGTGATTTTTATTTAAAACTAATTTTATAACTATTATGATTGCATCTTTTTTTATTTTCTCGTAGATGTAAGAGAGAAAGTAGGTAATCGTTGAAAAATTCGAATGGAGATTTTGAAAAATCTACAATTTTAGACCTCTCTAAGTTTGAAAAATATATCTTTGGAAAACGTCCATCTATGTATAACAAATGTAATTCAAAAATACCTTGAAACAGATGGCTCAAATTTGTTATACGATCTTCACACCAGATTAATTTCATCAAATTTCGTCCAGATTAAGTTTGTTTATTTAGCTGTTCGCGTGTAAGTTAACATGATGACTGCAGAACTAAGAGCTATTTAGATAAGATTCGATGCACAAATTTAACATTTATAGTGTAGATACTTTCCAAATTTTCAGTCAAATCCAATGAAGAGTTGGCCATCTGTCGGCCTGTACTTTTAGAAACATGTAAACGCAGTAATTCAAAAACAAAAATATAATTATATAAAATCCAGATCGGATTTTATGACTACAATTGCCTCGATTTTTGTAGATTTGCCAGGAATATTTATTTCAATTCAAATGAGAAAACACAAACACAAATCCTATTTTAGGATTCTATTAATAGCATGCAAGGGATTATCCGCCAAAAATCTCCAAGGTTTACTCACACGATTGATTCATTAAATGCTAAATTTACACCAATGGTTAATATTCCATAGCACTTTTACACCAATGCCTCGCAAAGCTTTCTCTGGGATGACAAAATTATGAAGAGAGTATGCGAGAAAGTTTTGGGGAGAATACTCCCATTGGTTTTTTAGGCAAATATGGAGCATGACTCTTTTTTCAAAAATTCATTTTTAAGAAATCATCGAAGAAATGAGGCTGAAATAAACTAAATAAGAAATAAACCGACATCCTTGGGGAAAAAAGGGCATCTTATACGTCAAAACATGATTATAGCTGATAAATCCCTGGCGTAGAATGACGCAGTTCTTCTTAAGAGCCATAATACGTCGACACTGAGAACTTACTTGTCACTTCTAAAATTCGAACAGAATAAAAGCCATAAAAAGAAAATGACGAATTCTAAAAGCAAATATAAGTGAAGAAATTTCGCAAAGCGCGGCATGGAGCCAGTACTTTTGCGTACAGATGAAGAAAATGCCGCATGAAGAAGAACATCGCATTATCATCGGGGACCCGATGGTAATTTGGCTGATTTCCCGAAAACGTGCTCGGAAGATGCAATTTTGAAATTTCCCTTCCTTTTCAGAGGATGCCCCAAACAACAGCAGCAGTACGCGAGTCCCATCGCAAGATCTATGTGTATTTATGGTTTGTCCAAAGATTATTGCATACATTCTTCCTCCCGTTTTGAATTCCTTCGGTATTTTAGGAAGTCATACGTATCCTCGGTTTTTGAATACAAAAACTTTTGCCAACAAGGATATTTTAGATTATTTTGTTTCGTCGTCTGAAGACGATGGGTCTTTCTTCCTCTCTTTCGTAAGGTCTTCGCTTTATTCTTTTATACTTTTCTTTTTTTTTCTTTCATTCCCTGAAGACGTAGACGATTCTTGGGAGGCCGGAAGAGAGGAAGGGGAGGTTCATCACCTCCTGCTCTCCCAATCTTTTGGGAACACTGACGCTAAATGGCTGGGTGACAGACTTCTCGCCAGAGATAACATCTTTTGGCGTTATAATGGGGTCTTAAATTTTGACGCGACAAACTGCTTGACAAGAAGAGTTGAACTGGATTCCCATCATTTCCTGTGGTCCAAAAAAATTACATCTCAGTTTGTTTGTTTTTTATATATATTTATTTCATTTCATGGAGAGAAGAATTGAGACATCTTTCGTCATCGAGGAAGTTCATTAGCAATTTTTGAACGAGATGATGATTCCCTACTTTATTGTCACATTTTAATTTTTCACTTGTTATTTTGAATTTATGGTTTTTATTTCGTTCAAATCTTTCAACGTAGGATGATAATGGGTTTTACTTTGCGCTATTTGTCTTAAAATTCGTATAAGATATATGTATATGATTCGTAGATATATGACTTTATGTGAAAAATAATGATGATAATAAAGGAAAACTCCTTGTTATGGTGAATTATGGTTTTCATTTCAATTAGCCAGATTTACTAATTATTAAAAACGTTCTTTGAAACAAGCTTTGCTTTGGATGCAAATTCTGAAACATTTTTTAAAAATTATTGTCTTAATTATTTAAGACAATTAACCTTTGTGTAATCGTATTAAATAATTTTCAACTATAATTTTGTGTTGTAAATATCAAACATTAGGGACAATGACTTTCGAAATATAAATCTTAACAAGATACAAATCCAAACTAAATTTAACTTCGCTTATATTGGTAGGTCGAAGTTGAAATATTAATTTGATAAAATGATAATATTATAAATAGTAAAGAAACACACATACACGTAAACACACACACATTTGTAATATATATATATTGTTTAACATCTTCACAATTTATTTTGTAACAACATATATAACATGCAATTAATACATAATATAAAGGTGGGATTGCATTCAGCCAGTCATAAGATTCCAATAAGTCACGCAAGCACAGAAAGAAGATTGCGCATGAGTTAAGAGAGCGGACAATACTAAGTCCTTGTTTCAACAGGGCAAATACTTGCTACTGCACAATTTCGGCACCTTTGTAATGTTAATAAATGGTTAATAGTAGTTTCAGTATAAATCCACCTTAAGAATACAGCCCTATATTTATTCAATTATTACATGAGAATCTCCTACTTGAACTCGGGTAAAAACGAAAAACCTGTTACTAAAAAGAAGCAACGCAGTTATATACTTCTGCATTGTACTTCAATATTGCACTACTAAACTGCTAATATTATTTCTTTATTAACTAATTTGCATTTTTTCTAAATATATTTAATACCTTTTTCTATTTCGTTAAAATAATCTATGAGTAATGGTTATATATATTATTGTAGGGGGGCGGGAATCTTTATAACATCATAATGACGTAGATGGAAATAATAGACGAATTTCAGGAACAGTTTAATTATTTTCTAAGTTCCATATTTCACAAGACAAATTGAAAGAAACTCTACATTCACTATAAAATGTAATAACGATCCCCAAGGAGGATACCTTGATGCTAATAAGATTACGCCAACTGTCATATCAAAAGAGAAGATAATAGATCTATGTAATCGTACCATTATACACGACATTCACTAGAATAGAATCCAATAATGACTACCAAGGAGGATACCTTGATACTAATAAGGTTACCTCAACTGTCATATCAAAAGAGAAGGTATTAGTGTTATGCAACTCCAACATTATAAAAAAACTATTAGAAATGTATATTTGACTTTACTGACCTTTGGAAGGACTTAAAGATAGTTAATTCAAATTATTTGAAAGAAAGCACTGTTTTGTTTCCGCATCAAAATTATCACTTTAAATAGAAATTCCCCAAATTTTATTTATATGAAATATGATAATAACTATATGATTTGTGTATACGTATGTATCCGTATTTTATGTATAAGTCAATTGTTCATATAGTGTGAAATTTAAAAAAAACATTAAATAGTTTTTTTAACTGGAATTTTTTAAAGAAGATCATCAACTTGTTTTCCAAGATTTAACGTTAAAACATATTTTTGCTTAAACTGTAATAAGAAATAGGCAAATCTATTTTCTTTTAGAACATATTTAAGTTAATACTTTTCAAATAATACATAAACTTAGTCCATTTAAATTTACATTGTTTCTTTTATTTACAGTTCTGATGAAAAATAGTGAGAACTCCTTATTACTGTCTGGTAAGTAAATTCTTTTTTGTTAGGTGGCTGAAAGCGAAAATTTGTCAAATAATTTAGTATGCAAGAAAATTTAGGTGAAACTACTCCTAATTTTTTACACTCAGGTCAAAATAAAATACATTGAAACTGCCTTTTATATGAATATCCCCTTTGATTGCATAATTAATTGATTTCCCATGAATTTACCATTTTACATTCATAATTGACTTACTAGAATAATTAATTAGTTAATATAATGTAAATGATATTTTCATTTATTATGATAAGAAGTAATTCATTAAAGTCAGTTAATACTTTGCTTATAAATACTATTAATATGGAGAGCAAACAGTTGTCTATCAAAGGCGTAGTAATTAATTAGTAATAAATGTTACAAAATATCTTTCAAAATATGAGCCATAACCTATTGTTTACATCGTACCAAAGTCACTTCCGTCAACATGAAGGATTTATTTTGATGTGTCGTCTCATTTGCCTTTTTTTCGACAGCTGAAAAAGCTGGATTGGACTGCAAAGAGAATTTTCTGTACTTCAAGACATTGTTTGTGCATATTTGGTACACGAGAAAGCGAAAAATTCAAATGTCCATTCACAGATTATATTATTTTAATCTAAATCAATCACAAAATTAATAATTCAAATAGGACTTCATTCATAATTCCAATCGAAATTCCATAATGATGAAATGACTTGTAGGAAATGAACCCCATTTGAAGGAAGTTACGTCACACGAACACAAAAAGCGAACATACTCTCAAACCCAAGAAGCCCGTGTAAATAAATATTCGTGATCCAAAGGTTGTAAAGGTGGAACGATCAAAAAGTAATTCGGAAGAGCCCGTTCCAGTCGAGTCAAAATCCCCCTGCAATAACAAAAATAAGCCAAAGGGGCCCATTAAAGTGGCGCATTCAGCAATGATATCTATGCAAGTCGTTTGAATCTAATTATGGAAGGATATAAGTTGGATTTAATTACTTTTTTGGGATTTGAAAATAGCCTGGAAGGACGTTTCAGGGGTTCCGTTAGTGGGGCTATTAAGCCCCAGGATTCTTGTTTCCGTATGTCCCAGGATTTCGAGCTGTCCTGCCACCAGTTTCGGCAGGTAAGGAGAATTTTATAACTGTTTGGGAATATCTCCATATCTAGGAATCTTTCCAAGCAAGTCGTGACGGACGTTTAAGTTATTTTCAGAGGAAAAAAAAAATCGGTAGCATTTAAAAACCGCTTTAAAATTTGGATTATATTTAGGGATTAGATGATCTACGCGTATTGATAAAACAGTGATTAGTTGATCTACGTGTATTCATAAAACAGTGATTAGAATAGCTATGAATATTTGATATATAGTGGTTACGTCTATGAAAGTATATATAAGGCAGTGATTAGCATATCTACGAAAAGATATAATACTGGTTAACATATCTATGTGTATTGATAAATCAGTGGTTAACATAGCTACGAATACTTGATATAATGCTGGTCAGCATATCTACGTGTGTTGATAAAACAGTGGTTAGCACATTTAAGTGTGTTGATAAAACACTGATTAGTATATCTACGAATATTTAATAAAACACTAGTTAGCATATCTGCTTTATTGATAAAATAGTGGTTAGCGTATCTGCGTGTTTTGATAAAATAGTGTTAGCGTATCTGCGTGTTTTGATAAAATAGCGGTTAGCATATCTACTAATATTTGATATAACGCTGGTTAATATGTCGACTTGTATTCATAAAACAGTGAGACACATTGAGACATCAAAAACAAACCACTAATTGAAAAAAAACCCTTTAAAGAGCAAATATAAATAATAGACTATATTTTATATTCAAGGATTAGTACAGCTACAATCTTTTAAAATAAGAAATGATAGCTTTTTTTTTCATTTTAGTCAAATAGCATTTAGTCATTTTGTCAAACAAATTAGCTATAGAAAATTCATAGCATTTAAAAGTCACTATACGCAATGAATTACATCTAGTGGTTAGTATATCTTCTAATATCTGAGAAGCAGTCGTATTGGGTTCTGTTTATTTTTGAAAAATCAAAAATAAACAGTTGGTTGAAAATAAATAATTTTGAAAAGTCGTTGTATAGAACGGTTTGCATCCTATAACTGATGGTCATTATATTTAAGAATTTTCTAACTCGTTTGCTGCCATGATCCGTCCATGGGTCATCTATCTAGTTAGATGCCCCCTTCTTTGCTATCTCTAAAATGTTGTAGAGAAAAGATCATCAATAAGATAGATGGTTTGGTACAATTACATATTATCTGTAACTCATAGGAGCGTAATGCGGCAATCAAAGTGTTAAGAGAAGGGGTGATAACTATTTCGGTAATTTTAGAAAATAAAAAAACATTTCTTGAAAGTTTCTTTTCCTGCTAGTGTAATGCCAGATTCACTAGTTACTCTTCTTCTTGTACAAAGAGAATAGTAAACATAAAATTACACTCTGTAAATTATGTCTAATTCCCGTTGTTACTAATGGCCTTCCAGCAAATTTGTCTTCAACGCCATCAACTCTTTCAGTTTCTGTACTGGGTTCTTGATGATCAGCTTAATGGCGCTTTAAAATTTCAGATTATCTATTGACACGAAAGCTCTCAATAGGGAACTATAAAAAAATCCTTCTAAGAGAGTTAACATTAGGATTTTAGGTTTTGAGAATTTCATGCAAGAGATTTTGAGAATTTCAAAAGCGCAGATAAATTAAATTTATCATGCGTATATGTCTTGTGCGTCTCTGTTTATGATACATTATTGGTTGATATGCTGTTGCTATTCTCAGAGACTAATAAAAATTCTAAACCTTTCCAAAAAAAATCTATAGCCACAGATTGAAAAATAAAAACTTAAAGATCTGGAACAAATTCTACATTCTGATAACTAAGAAATGTGCTTACAGAACTGTATTTTGAGTACTACGATCAATTTCACCTTTATGTGAATTTATGCAATTACATAGGAATGGTACAACAAAGAAAGATTTGTTCATCAAAAAAGGTGATATTTATTGATCGAAACAGCCAAAAACCATAATAAAATTGAGTTTCAACATTGTATTCCCGTTCTAAAATTCACATATATTTTTTTTCATAATTGCATTTAACGACAATTGTAAATGTTTCAAGAATGTTTATGAATTAATGTACCTTGCATTGAAAACACATTGTAAACATAATTGATATTTTTTCTCGTCATTTATTACTTAAATATTTCATTAATTGAGAAAAATAATTTGTTAATTTGAGCACCAAAGTGCCAATGCATATGATTACGTCAGTATATATCGTTAAGAAGTGTATCTTTGTTTAGCGGTAGAAGACACCTTGGCTGCATCCTAAAATGTTTTCTAGTTCTATGTCAATTCACTGCTTTTATAGCACTGTCTAAGCCCTCCCAAAGACTAAAGAAAGCTCGTTGCTGCCATTTACCTCTGAGCAAAGGAATTCCATCTTTACACGTACCGAACAGAAAAAAGAAATCCAGCAGACTACGATCGTTTTTTCCACGTCTGATAACCGTTTACCAAACGCTCTGTTTTCATCCGGGCTAGTTTTTTTTCTTTCCCTTCAATGAAACAACGTCAACAAGGGAGTACAGGGACATCCTATAAATAGCAGGGCCGCCGAGGCGTTTTTACGGCCGATCAGGAAACTTTAAGGTAAACAACTCGTAAAAAAATGTCGAACATTTTGCTACATAGTGTTTACTACTAAGCGGTGAGTGTTATTCTTAGGGGGGAATTTTTGGCGAAGTTAAGTTTATTTTGATGATGACTTCGACACTTAATTTCTTTTCGTTTGTTGCACTTTTTTTTTCATCCCCGTCTTCAGCCTTCGAGGTTGGTAAATGTGAGATACAGCTGTTTTGGCAGATTCATGATGATGACATTCGGGGAACCGTTCGAATTGCAACACCACTTATGTGGCTGCCTAAGTACCATTATTGAATTTTAAAGTACCATTATTTTTTTTAAGATGACCCGATGTCACGATTAACGGGAACAATTTAGAATTTTGATTATTGTCCTAGATGTCTGGTACGTGTGAGATACAGCTGTTTTGGCAGATTCATGATGATGACATTCGGGAAACCGTTCAAATTGCAATACCACTTATGTGACAGTCTAAGTACCATTATTGAAACTTTAGTATGTAAGATGATCAGATGTCCCCATTTACTGGGACTGTTCGAACTTGTTCTAATTATTAATTAAACATTCCTTTTGTCATCGTCGTGTTCAACCTTCGAGGTTGGTAAACATGAGTTTCTTCTGTTTCGGTAGATGCTTAATGATGGTATTCCGGGGATCGTTGCAATGTGAATCGCAGCATTGTTCATGTAACAATTTAAGTTCCATTATTGAAACTTAAGTTCGTGAGTTTATCAGATGTCGCCATTAACTGGGACTATTCGAACTTTGATTATTGTCTTAGATATTAATTAAGAGCTGTTTTTGACATCACCAACTTCAGCCTTCGAAATTGGTAAATATGAAATATAGCTGTTTGGGCAGATTCTTGATAATGACATTCGGGAAATCATTTGAATGTGAATTGCAGCATCGATCATGTGATAATTTTAAGTACTATTCTTGAAATTATATATATGAGACAGTTTCCCACTGTAATTATTGTCCCATATTGTGTGCTATTTTTCTCATCATTCTCTTTAGTCTTTAAAGTTGGTAAATATGAAGTTCATCCTTTTTTTTTTTTTTTTTTTTTTTTTTTTTTGTGGATTCATAATAATGACATTCAAAGAATCGTTTGTATATAAACACCAGCACTGCTCATGTGATAATCAAAGCACCATTTTTGGAACATACTAGTGTAAGGTGACGAGATGTCATGATTAACTGGACAGTTTCGGACTTTGCTTGTTGTCGTAAATATTAACTGAATATTCCTAATACTTTTTTGCCACTACTATCTTCATCCTTCGAGGTTGGTAAGTATGAAATACAGCTGTTTTAACAGATTCATGATGATGGTATTCGGATAATCGTTTAAACGTAAATCACAGCATCACTTATTTGATAATCTAAATATCATTATTAATTATAATTTACATATTTACTCTGTCCTATTTGCCAGGGCAGTGGGTAATAATCTTCGATTATTGTCCTAGAAATTTATTAAATACTTCCAAATTTTTTTATCGTGTGGTACTCTTTTCGTCATTTCCGTCTTCAGCCTTCGAGATTGATAAATTTGAGGCACAACAGTTGGGATATATCCGTGATGATGGTGTTTAATAAACTTTTGAATACGAATCACAGTACTGTTGAGCTGATGATATAATTTGAAGGTGAGTATAATATAATATAAGAAATTTCTTATATTATATTATACTCTTATTTATAATATAAGAATATTTCTTATATATAATATAAGAAAATTATATATCTTTAATTTTGCCTATTGTTCAAAATATGAATTAATAGCCCTGAATTCAATGTTTGATTCAGTCTGTAGGGTACTAAATGCACATTTCGGGTACATTTTTTTTCATACGTGACTTCAGAAATAGAATAATTTTCATCGATTCTAATCTAATCTTATTTAAACAATTGTACATTATCAATAGCCTTTGTTTAACATTCGAGGCTAGTAAAAGTGATTGGCTAGTGTGGATTTAATAGATTGGATCTGTGTCAGCTAGATCAGATATTTGAGGAAATGTTCAGTTGCAAATATCTGTTCATGTGGTAATTTGGATAGCATTATTGGAGCATGGTTATTTAAAATGACTAAATGTTTCGAATGAATGAGGTTTGCCTTTAACCATAATTATTTTCTCGGATAGTAATTAAAAGGTTCGGATTGATATTGATTCTTTAGGGATGTTGTATTCAATAGTGATAAACTTTTTCTTTCCTTCACAGTTTCTAAAATAGAGTATTTTATATGGATTTTAATTTAATCTACATGAAAATAATTCTAAGTAATGAATGATTCCATAAATAGAGAGAAAAAAAGAAACTATTGCTGCCAAACTCAACGAAATTAATTTCAAAATGATTTCAAATTCGATGTTGTATAAATTTTGATAAATATAATTATTTTTTTTAATAATTTCCATTATTTCAAAAAAAGCCTTAGTATTTCGTTTTCCTTTTTCATTCGCTACGAGATATTAAAATTATTTTATTTTATTTCTTGCATAATTTTCTTGAAATACTGAAGTCAATACACGATTTGAAAAATAATTTAGGTTTTTCTGTAAGGTTTGGAGAATGGATTGAAAAATGCTTACATATTAAATTTCATCGTAAACTTCCGACTGAAAAGATTATTTTTGTATTCATAAACTTTACTTATTGTACTAAAAAGTAAACAGACTCCCACATCAGAGTAAACTTTCGTGCTCTGTAGTATAACTGAAAGAACGGTTTGGGAGTGGGGGGGTAAGAAAAAAATGATAACTGTCTTTGATCAGAAAAAAAAAGAAAAAGAAATAGAAGATAAAATTGAAAGGAAAAAAAAATCGAGGGGGAAAAAAGAGGTTATCGAATAAGAAAAAGGGTGGTGGTGGAAGAATGTTATTTATTGGAATTGCACATTTTTATTTTAAAAATGTAATTGCTAAAAACGCAAACAAGAAAATTTTTAGCGATTTCTACATAAAAGAACAAAAATCGATCAGCGTTTGAGGAAGATTTCTATGGAACGCAAGAGACCCGCCCTACTCACCATTTGAAAAAAGACGAAGGGGAGGGGGAAGAAACTTGAAAAATAAAATAACAAAACTTATCTATATAAATAAAAAATGCTTTCCCCCTTCTTTTCCGAGATATATTTATTCCTAGCTCGATAAGAATCGAGAAACTCTCCCATAAAAGTCCAAGAAAGGACGATATTTGCTCGGTTTTCTGAAAGGAACAGACGAGCGCGCGGTTTTTCTATGCGCATGCGCAATTGACCAGAGAAAGTGCTCTTCGCTGAGAACGGGGCCGAACGGGTTCACTGCGGAAAAGGTAAAAAGCGAATTCGGAAAGATTCGGGAGAGGGCTATTGATTTGGCATTTGCTTGAAGACTCAGAAATTGCAAAAGTGTATAAGAATCGATAGGCAAATGGGAAAATTTGGGCAAAAAGAAGAAAAAATTGGAAAAAGAAAAGGGAAATGAAATTTTATGTTTCGGGTTATGGTGGTTTGGAACGAAATTGAGGCGTCTTTCTGAGTGCTCGCCATAAAAATTCTGGTTTTTAAGTATGTAAAGACTTTGACAAACTTGAGCGGATGTCATCAGTTTTCTTCTGGCAATTTTTAGTGTGACACGAAAAGAATACAAATCACTTTTTATTATAATAAAGGAAATATTTAAATACAATATAAAAATGTTCATTTGCTAAAGGCCATTTACATACTATAAAATATGTAACCTGACATATTCTTTAAAATAGATTTTTCAGTATCCGTATTAGCAAATGAAAACAAATTTAGCAATCATAAATTAATGAAAAAGTAAATACTTTTGACATAAACCAGTAAGAGATTCATTGATATGACTCTCGCTTTACTAATACACACAGCAATGTTGACAGATCGTATTACCTTCATTCCACTGACTGGACCTACCTTCTATGTAAGGGGTAGAGCTGCGGCTTTTAATGACTTTAGTAAACCGCGAGCTACTCAGGGACATATTTCTTGCTTTTTCTATGAGAATATTAATATTTTAGAGTCATTTTAAATCTATTCCACTAATGGGAGATACATTCTATGTAAAGAGTCATTCCGTAGCCTTAATGTCTTAGAATTCAATCTCAAATCATTGTCTCCTCTTACCATAACATCGATCATTCTATCAAGTGTCTC
>JAPMOQ010032404.1:2212997-2235808 GCA_026543055.1 Argiope trifasciata | reverse complement strand
TTAATGTAAAAAAGAATCTGGATTTAATCAATATTCCTCTGTATTCAGTATTTCTCTGTTTTAACATGAGTTTTTGAATTCATCATCTTGGTTCGAATTCCTCCCCAAATGAAAACTAAAACCATTGCCAAAGATTACAATGCTGTTGAATAGTCACGAATCAGTCACCGATTGCCACGATTATTGTAGCCGAGTTTGGTCAGTACTTATTTGGATTTCTTTGATGTGGTATGCCTTTATCTTGGTTCTTGATTCATGGATTTATCTCGAAATTCTTGACAAGAGGGATCTGGATTATCACCAGACCTTACCAGAAGGATGAATAGCCAAGACACACACGTCTATTTCAATGTTTATTGTAGCCGAATATACTAAATATTTACCTAAACTCAGTTACGATATGTTTTTGTTGTGATCCTTAATTTATGGATCTAAGCCTGAAATCCTTTACAAAAGAAATTGGGACCATCCAAGACATTACCAGTATGTCGAATAGCCATGATACAATAGCTTAATGCAATGATTAATATTGTAGATTATTCTCAATTTTCATTTAGATTCCTAGGGTGTGATATGCTTTTATCATATTTCTTATTTCCTTGCAATAGGCGGGTGATTCCATCTGGCAAGGTCTAGCGGTGATCCCCTTTTTGGCTGAAAATTCTAGGCAAAAGCGTTATTGGAATAATAATCGAACTTAAGCACCAGCGTCGCTTAACCATGCCACGCTAACCAATTCCAAACAGTAATTGAATCGAAAGAGTTGTCGTTCTCAAAAGTAAGCGGCACAATTTGTGGTTGAACCCCCGCAACTATTTCGAGCGACGATAGAACGAGAAAGATGCGAAAGTAGTAACGGCCCTCATAACTAACTTCTTTTACGAGGCGTCCCATTCATAATTCCAAGCCGAAGCCCAGATCCGTGTCTCGCTTTCATTTCGTTCATTAATGGCTCATTAAAACACCGTAAAATGTTCACTGCCGTAATGAGACGCGCTGGGCATTCGGCAAAAGTCGGCTATTTGCGTTCTCTTCCAGGTTCATTGCACGCGAGGGGAACAACCACCTTACCTGGAGGTTTATGATCGATGAAACAATGTTTCTCAGCGGCAAATATTTGAATAACCCGATAATTTGTTTTTGAAAGTGGCATTATGTATTTGGGGGCGACTTTAGGGATGTAGCGAGCATTGCGAAAATTCGACAGATGAAGTTCGATGACTAAGCTCCCAATCAAAGATCTAAGCTGAAAGTTTCCAAGCGACATCCCCATTGAAGTGACATCAAACGCCAAAACAGAATGGATAAAAAATCCTAGGAGTAAAAAATTTCTGTTTCAAAATAAGAATAAAGAATGTAACCATATGTTTCAAAGGAAACAGGTCAACTAGATGTTCAGATGGATAGAAAAATGTACCTTTCGAAGATTTCTTTACGAAACACTATAAAAATTTGCGATCCTGGATTTCAAATTATTCGGCAAATACCATCCTTTGAATTTTTTTATGTTTCTAATTTATTATTAATTAATTTATGCTGCAGGAAAATTCCATTGCAGTGCCATACAATAAAAACTATTAGGATTGGTCTTCCCAAAACTTTCACGCATATTCTTTAATGAAATTGTCATGTGATGAAATTGTCATTGAGATTGCTTTACATGACATTGGCTTACAAAAATTAGGAAATATTACATTTTTTAATGAATTTAGCAGTTTTACTGAATATACCATACCATCCCTGGAGATTAATTCCAGATGTGTCATTAATAGTATCCAAAAATCGAATTTAAGCTTTAGACATGTTTTTCTCAACTGATTGAAGCAAAAATTTGATACAAGGCTGTATTTGTAATTATAAAATCTCATATCAAAGTTGATATATTTAAGTCAGTACGTTTTAGAGCTATCGAATTTATTTGTTTCTGAAAGTACAGATTAATAGACGTTAAACTAATGGTTGGATTTGGTTCAAAATATGACAGATATCTACCATATAGATTTTAAATTGGCGTACCGAATTTTATCCATCTGCCTCTTTTAGTCTTGTAGTTATTGCACAAACTTACGCTGCCAAAGGAACTTACTTTGAATATCAGTCTTTTGCTGATTTATTTCAAGAAATTTGCAAACATTCCCATGATGGTGAAAACTAATCGTTATACTGGTTGTTTTTGAACCTATATCTGGGATACATGCAGCTGGGAATGGTTAGTTTTATAAAACAAATAGCGCAAGAATTCAATACAAAAGTTCGCAACGTTAACATTTAAAAAAAATGAAAAAAGGAGCAGTCTTAAAAAAACAAATAACACAAGAAGTTAATCCAAGTCTTTGTAACGGACAATAATTTAAATTCAGGAAGGAAGAGTCTATATAAGAAATAACGCAAAAATTTAATATAAGTGTACGCAAAGAACAACAATTCTAAAAATGCAGAAAAGAGCAACCTGGAACAAATAATGCAAGAATTTTATACATTGTTCAACGCCTACAACAATTAAAATATAAAAGAAGAAGCAGTCTTAAAAAAAAATAACGCAAGAATTGAATCCAAGTGTTTGTAACGGGCAGTAACTTAAAAAATGCAGAAAGAAGTATGTAGAGTAAATAAAGCAAGAATTTAAAGCTAATGTACGCAACGGGCAGCAATAAAAAATAATTGCAGGAAGGAGCAATTCTATAAAGCAAATAGTGCAAGAATTTAAAACAAGTGCTCATAACGGACAACAACTTAAAAAAAATGCAGGAAGGAACAGCTCTATAAAATAAATTAAGCATGAATTTAATACAAATGCCAGCAATGAACAACAATTTTTAAAAATTGGAAGAAGGAGCAGTTTTAAAAAACAAATAAAGCAAGAATTTAATGCTAGTATTAGTAACAAAATTTGGTACTTTGTGGTAGTACCCTAAAATGCAATATAAGTGTTTGCAACGAATTAAAAAATACGGGAAGAGCAATCCTATGAGAGTACTAACACAAGAATTTAATAGAAATGTTCGCAATTAACAATTTAAAAAATAAATACAGGAAGGAGCAATTCTATAAAGCAAATAATGCAAGAATTTAATACAAATGTTTACAGTGGATAATAATTAAAACAATGCAGCTGCGTTTTATGAAATAACGCAAGAATTTAATGCAAGCGTTCGCAACGGGAAACAGTTAAAATAATACAAGACGAAACATTCCTATAAAATAATTAACGCAAGAATTTAATACAAATGTTCACAACAATCAATATTAAAAAAATAGTGCAGGAAGGAGCAGATTTATGAGGTTCTATAAATGGAGACTACCAAATTTTCAAAACTTAATTCTTTATCAGTTTCAAAATTTTCTATTTCTATACTTGTACTAGAAAGTAAAAGTGAGCATTTCAAAGCAGTAAGAGCATTAAAATGTTCAAAAGAAAAACAAGTTCTCTTAATAATAACACTCAGATTTACCCGACAGAGCCGAGTATAGAGACATCTTTTACGTAACAAGAAAATCTGTGGATGGAGACAAAGATTTGACTTAGATATAGCTTTTGTTCCGCTTTGTGAGCAAAGTCACCTGATTTGATGGAGTTATTTTTAAATCCCCTCTGAGAACGGAGCGCAATGCTTTAAACATAGCATTGTTCTCACTCTCTACCTGCAGGAAAATGATACAAAAAGCAACATAATAAATTGCTTTTAAATTAGCTTCCAGTTAGCAGCAAGAATTTAAAAAAAGGGAGCAGAGAAAAACTCGCTTTTTTTCATACCTTAAAGTGTCGTGTTGACTTATTTTTTCTTTTTCTTTTCTGTTGTTAACTTTAGTTACAAAGTCGTCATAAGTAGTATGATGTATGACTTTAAAATTTTCCAGATTTACAACCATTCAAATAAATGGAAAGAATGCATAAATTTTTACTTTTAAGTAGACGTAGTATAGAGAAAGTATTGTGGTTGTCGAAAATTTGAACTGGGCATTTTGACGAATGTTCACATTTTAGATTTCCGTGAGTTCGAAAGATAAATATCTGTAAAATGTTCATTTGCCTGTCTGTGATAAAGATAATTCAGAAATACTTTGAATAAGACGATTAAAATTTGGTATATGGTCTTTACGCCAAATTTGTAGATTTCTATCAAATGTTGTGTATAATTCGTTCCAGGGAAATCCATCAATCTGGTTGTTTGGATACAGGTTAACACAACTAGAGCACGAAAAGTGTTAAATAAAATTCTAAAAATATGTTTAACCTTTGTATTGTAGAAACCTATCAAATTGTGAGTCAAATCCAACAATGGGTTGATCATCTGTCGGTCTGTACTTTCAGAAACACGTAAAAAAGATACCTGAAAAACGCAGTGGCTTAAATATATCCAATTTTATATGTAATGTTGTGACTACAAGTGAAGTTCGTGTCAAATTTTTCCTTGGAAAAAAAGAAAAGTGTCTAAAATCCAAATTTGATTTTCGTAAATTATTAAACGCATGCTAGAGATAAATCGCCAAGAATGACACAACATATTCAGTAAAAAGGCTATAGGGCTTATGCATATGCGAGAAAGATTGGGGAAGAGGGCACTCCACCTGGTTTAAACAGTTTTCTACTATTTCGATAGTAGAAAAGATATATTTATAGGAGATTCTTTGTGAATGATTTTGTTAAATTAAATACTTGAGGTAAAATACACAACGCAGTTCATGGAATACAAATTTCAAATAAAATAACCAATTCTGGGAACAACATCACTACAAATTTTACTAAGCATTATACGTAAAATAATGGCAAATAGAGTTAAGTTGAAATGCGATTTTGCTTTGTGTGGTACAGACTGATATATTGTTACTCAATTGTCCTTTGTACTGTTCCACTTGAAGTCATCGGTAACCATTTTCGTCAAATAATATCCCATTCTTGTAAATCCTACTCACTAATAGGCATTAGCTTTAAATGTTCTTAGCATTAATAAAAAATATAAAATTCTACATAAAATTTAAAAAATTAATAATAAGAATGCAATTTTTGCTTTTTCATTCAAGCATTTCACAATGTATTTAGATTTTGAATCAAAAATGTAGTATTTTTATTTAAATTTATTTTTTAAATCGCTATATGCTGAATTTTATACGCATGTAAATGTTTAATCTTTGTTTTCTCTCAGTTTTTTTTTCTTATGATAATCCAGCCGTTTTTCTTACAATAATTTATCTTTATAAAATCCCACTAATCCTACTTGCGTTTGCAAGGTTAGTGGGATAATAAAAACGCATTAAAATACTTTTAATCCAAATATTGGTAAGAAATAATCTATGCAGGTAATACAAAAATAAATAAATAAATGGTTACACTTAACGAGTTGACGCCAGATTAGATGTTGAGTGTTCGCCCTAATATTTTGTATCAGGTTAAAATACTATCTGATCGAAAAATCGAGAGTTAGTATCATTCAAATCCGAAGAATGATACTGAATATATGAGCTTTTAATCTTTATACTTCGTATTCTTGCATGCCTGATACAAAGCTGATGTAATATCACCCTATCCTAATTACGAGCAGGACATATAAATACCGAGAAATTCTTAAAATAAGCGTCCAAATGACTTGCAGAATGAAGCAAGACATGCTTTGTTTGTTGTTACACATCTACTTAGTCAATTGCGCCAGTGAAATTTTGTTTCACTAATAAAATTATAATACTATAGTGCTCGACACGTTTCACATGAGCTCTAATAGGACTGAAAGTTCGATATTTTATACTGAATAGCTTATACCTTTGTGACTTGATGATAAGATCTCGGCTTTGGAACAGTAAGATTTTACGGTTCGAGACCCAAATTCCACCGAAGAACCGCCGTGTAAGTAGGTCTGGAGCACGTTAAATACGTCGGGGCTAAACGTCCACCCACTGGTGTGGTGTGGAAGTTTAGAGAGAGGATGCTAGCTCAAGTATTGTCTTCGTCATCTGATCGTGGTACAAGGTCCATTAAAAAAAGCCCTAGAATTAATTTTAAAAATGGGATGCTAATGTAACTAAACTAAACCGCTGGACAGTTTAAATATTTTGGCATGAAATATTTATCAATGCAAATGAAAAGGTGATAGAAAATCAGAAGAAATTGAAATTTGAATCTATTTTCTGTACGCTACATAAAATTAAGTAGCGAAAAAAATTTCGTTCAAATTGAACAACAATTATCTCACACGAGACAGACGTTGTGTAGTGCTTACCTTGACAAAAACTCGTTCTTTACAAATTGGAATTCACGGCTGAAAATGAAATCACCAGCGCAAAACGCAAATCGCATCAAATATTCGCAAAAGTGCTGTTTTTCGTTCCAAATAAGTGAAATGGCAGCTCTCAGGTGTGAAGTCAATCAGTTTAATGTTAAATTTATTCATGGAATGTTAATTGGAGACCTAAACAAAAGCCACACAATAAGTCGGTGATTTTTTTTTCAGACAGGCCCTATGCTGTCGTAAATATAACTTAAGCATTTTCATGCATTATGCCATGGATATGCTATGTCAACAGAAAATTACAGCAATGCGTGCGAAAACAGACTCACTGTAGCCATTTTTTTCCCACCTCCTCAGATTTCTCTAAGCGATTTAAATATTTTAGTAGCTCAAGATCATTGATAAGACAATAAGAAAAATAAAGAAAAGGCGGTAAAATACTACAGCAAAAAAAGAAAGGTCATTGCTTTTTTGGAATGTGGCTGGCTTTGATGAGGAATTCAGTTATTTAATAATAATAGTAAAAATTATGTGAATGGTGAGATTGGGAATAAGAAAGTGGTGAAAGAAAAAAAAAGATGAAAGAAATGCAAAGTCAACGGGAATTTTTCGACTTCTTTTTTTTTGCCCATGCAATAACTCGTCCTTCCCAATGACCTCGAGATTCCCAATCTATTACATTTCGCATTTCTCAACCTGCATTTTCTGTGTTTCCGCATATTTATGATTCGTCAGCTCAGTTTGCGAAACAGGGACGGTTTGATTGCTTGGCGATTTTTTTTCCAAGCTTCTTCCTCCTGCGCCACATTTTGTGCCATCTTTCTGATTGTTGGATTTATTTTATATACGATGTTTTCTCATAAAGGAAGTTTGGTTTTGCAGATATAAATTTTAAATTTTTGTTGTATGCGTCTGATTTTCGGGTTGTCTGTGGGAGGTGACCTTCTGATTTTTCTCTTGGTAGCAAATGGAATGAAGTTGTCCCTACATCATTTCATCAAAATATACTGCAGGGGTTTCAAATGTAATTTCGACTCAAGAAATTTTCTGTTAGGAAAGCATGAGTGAATATTTGCTACGAAGACAATGTATTGTGCATGGACATTTAATTTCTTTTAAATATATATTTTTATTCTTGACTTACAAAATAATGAAAAAATCACCTATTTCCATTTAATATTTCACTCTTTGTTGATTTATAAGAAACAAATGATGCAAACAAAAGAAATATATTTCATACAATTTCACATCTTCCTGCTTTTGTTATCTTAACTTGCTACTGCAAAATTATTGTTATTGAATACAACAAAATCCTTTTTCTACAACTATATTTCTTCACTAGAGTTGTTTGTTATATAGGCTATTTCTTTATTATAGGCTTATGATCATATTAAAATACAATTTAAAACACGAAATTCTTAAATAAAAATACCCTAACAAATACTTTAAAAGTAATTTTACATCTTCCTCCTTTTGCAATCTTAATTTGCTACTTTGTTTTGTATATTGGTATAATTGTTTGTTTTTCGTATAAATTATAGCTATGCATGGTATAATATCTAAACAAATCAAGTAGTTTGAAAGGAAAGGTTATAAATGTAATAAGTATTTTAATTATTGAAAATTTGAATATTGATGATAATTAGGCATTGATTGATAATCTCGAACTCTCCTTTTAAATTTTACTAAATGTTTCTTCACTTCGATTTGAGCTACATCTGACTTACAAGAATGATGCATTTCAGAAAGAATACAGTTCTCTTTTTTCCAGAAACCATTTACAATTTTCCGTTTTTTCGTTAATGCTAAATGTTCGAAAATGTTACCACTTTTCAAGGTTATCGATACTTCCGATATTGAAATCCCTTACACATAATTAATGGCTTTCCTTTTGAAGTTTAGAAAACTTCAATTCTGTTATTCATATTTAAAATCAGATCCAAATAACAAAAAGAAAAAAAAATGGAAAAAAAAACACACAGAGTAATTAATCAAAAATTAACCTTCAAAAATATTTCTAGCATTTTTAGACATAATTTACCAGTTTTATCATGAGAAAAAAAAGTGAGTACTTCAAGGAAAATAACTCTCAATTAGTAACCCTTTTCTTAACAATACGAGAAATGGGCATTATCCATAGCCCTTTTAAATGCATACCACGTTCTTCTGCCAAAGGTAATTAAATCCCTGTAAACTTACAATGCAAACGCCAAAGACACTTTTTAATGACATAGCATAAATGCGATTGAGCGCAAGTTCCACAGTTCCGAAAAATTATCATCATTGAATACAACTAAATACTTTTTCTGCAATTATATTTCTTTATAAACTAGAGCTAATATTCTTCAAAATATCGGTTCTTACTTAGTAAATAACATATAAAATAGTGTATTTATTTAATCAAAATATCACATTTAACTAAAATGCTATTTAATTAATATATTCTGATTTCAAAGATTAAAAATTTGTCGGATTTTATACATTAAATATATTTAAAATTATTTTATTTAACGATTGACTTCAAACTGCAAATATGAAATTTAAGCAATTCAAACGCTTGTTAACTGGAAATTTTCTGAAATTCAGTTTGCACCTCAAGTCCATACATCCGTAATTAAATCCCTAATTACTGCACATCATAGAATATTAACTAACTTTCATTACACGTCGTCAATACCTTAGTAAAATCAAATCACCGGAACACTAATTAATTATACAGCCAGTCTGTACCACAAATAGCTGATCTGCATGCATCTTGTAGAACTGCTTCTCGAAGTGAAATTTCTGCACTAGTCATATTGGGTTCCGCTAAATTTTACTGTAAACGACGCATTTCAAACACATTGATGATACAAATGTAGCGAGAACGTCTAACGAATATTTTGATGATACAGAACACAGATATGAGTTTGAATGGTTTGCGAAAATATTATTAACTTACTAAATAAATGCCAAGAACTCTAAACCAGAAAATCGTTGCTAAACAAAGCTATTATTTATAAAGGCTAAATATTTGCATATGATTATTAATGCATGAAATACAAGCTTCAATTGTGTAGCAGTTATGTATTTTAAAGGAGTTGCAGCCGTTTCATAAAATCTAAAAATAAGTTGGTTTTGATTTTGAAATATGCTTTTTTAAATAATTATATGTTAATTTAGTCTTTTAGATGACGATTAAAGAGTATTCACATTGTTTTGGAAAGAAGCATGAATGTTAGTCCGTTATAGGAAGTTTTAGAATAAAGAATGTTGGTAAGCACACTTATTTTTGACAAAGTGTGAGCTCAAAAAGCTCGAAAATGATTTCAGGAATTGCTATGTCAAATTTATGAGGTGGTTTTTGATATTTGGAGTTAAAGATGATAAATCTTAAAGTTTTTAAGGGAATAAGCATCTTCTGAGGAATGAAAATATTTGAAATTTGAAGTATAAATTAAAAAGATTTTTAATTATAAAACAGTATAAAAATATTTGTTTCTTAGTATATTTATTTTTAATGACACCTTGGAAATGTGGTGTGGTGTGATCATGCGCAAATTCTTAATCTCAAACCTATTAAAAGAATTCAAATCAACTCAAAATTAACATTTATGTGAATTAAATTTCAAAAATTACAAAGAAATTTTCTCTTCAACATGTTTAAAATAAGAATTCAATGTGTTGAATATCATGCAACTCATGTATCGAGTAAATCTGGAAAATATATACGATATTTTTCATTATAAATAACTTTTTAAGAATGGCTATTGCACAAAAATAAACCTTTCTTAAAATAAGAATCTTTTAATGTAACATTCTTTTACAGTGATCGAAACAGTATTATATTTATAATATGTTATTTATAACTGTGTAATGTTTTCTTTTTCTTTTTCAGAACACAAATTTTTTCAAATTCCTGAAGAGCACAGATAATTGAATGGAACTAGGATAAGAGAGTATGTAACCTATATTTTCTGTTCATGAATATATTTTTAGTTTGTATTGGTATATTTTCATTTTATACTGCAACCTTTTGTTAGATTCTAAACAACCCATAGAATGAGCAGAAGAAAAAATACATAAAATAAATGTTAGAAATTAAATATTTTCATTTAAATTTTTAGGATTCTGACAAATTTAAAGCATAATATCAAATACACAATCTTAAGATTTCGAGTAATCCTGATTCTATTGCATTTCATAAAGGCGCAAATGACTTCCGCTTATCTTTTTATATGCATTAAATAGATTTTGAAAGGTCTGTTTTGAGCTCACAAAATAAACATTCCAGAGTCATCACAGGTGTGAAATTCAAATTTTAGGAAAGTAAATATTTGGAAGAGTGTTTGACAGCCGTTTCAATCTTGGAAAACGGAAGAGGAAGGGCTGATGTTTGATATATTTCTGTTATCACCTATAAAATAGAATAAAAAATGACATGCAATCTGTTGCTTTTTTTAAATACATTATAACGAACCGTTTAGATGCGTTGTATAGATAAAGTTTGAAATCATGGAAAAGTTTCATGCATCCAAATGGTTAGTAGCGAAGTGGTTTAACTACAATGAAAATTGATTAGTGCTTTCTAAATTTTAAACAATGTATTTTTTATATAATAGATTCTTTGGTTTCCTTAAGGAGATACAGTACCTCAATTTTTTTTCTTGCAATTTTAATGTTTAAAATTATATTTAACTTTTATTTTATGTAAAATAGTACTTTATAATTCTTCCGTAAATTTTTTAACAAATCTTGAGCTTTTTTTAAAACTCTAAGGCTTTTTTAAATATGAAGATTTTTCTCTAAATTTTTTTTTCTAGTTGGCTATTAGTATACTACATAAAACTTAGCACGGATTTTTCCTGTCGATAGTATTTAATTCCTTATAATTTTTTTACTATCAAAAATAAAAAAAAAAAAACTGAAAAATGCATGAATTTTGACCTTGGACATTTAAAAAAAAATTACTACTCACTTTAAAATTAATTCCATACTAAGTTTTATAAAACATATATTTCTGAACATTCATAAAAAATTTCACACCTCTAGATCCCTTTTTAAGAAAGCCTGAGACTTTTGAAATGTAGTATATAAGCAAAAACAAGCATGAAGAAAAATGCATTTAAAGTTTTTATTCATCTCAATCAAAGTATAAAACCTATCCAATTTGTCTGCAGCTTTTACAAAATATAATTCAAGCTGTTTTCTCAATTGTTTAAAGTTTTAAAATGCGAAAATTGATGGAAACAAAATATTATATTTGCATATTGAAGATATATAAAGAAAAACTAACAAAAGATCAAAATTTCATAAATCTTAATAAAATACCTATAAAAATTTTATACTTATATTAAATCTATATCTTTTTTCTTCTGATTGCTATTTATATTATTCTGTCTGCTATTTATGCTATTCGGTTTGATCGATGCCATTGTAACTTTTGAGCATTTGCTTCAAATGACATTAGTAGAGTCACATTTTGTAACATGCACCGAATGCATTGCTCTAATACCTCATTTGATGAAAACCTTTGGTAAATTGGCTATATTTTTGCAAAAAGAGCTTGTTTTACAGGTGCTTGAATCTGAAAAGTGGCTGTGGCAACATTGTTTACTCTCCTGTCATGGATCAAAACTTCTTCAATAACTGAATAAAAAATAAATCTACGGCTCAAAAATCATGCAGGCATATTTAGAATGACCCAATTTATCATTATCATTATGAGATATATATTTATTAAAGTAGTAAAAAACACCCTTTCCTGAATAACTAGTTTTGGATTTTTTAAAAAGTGCTCAATATCTGTTAATTGGACATGAATTTCAACCTCAAATCCTTTTGTTATATACAAATATAGCCTAGCAGAGACAAAAAGTTAAAAAAAAAACGTTTTGATTGTTTTCATTTGGATTTCTGGTTACTTCGCATATTATTGATCGCAACACAAATTTTTCACTAACGAAATTAAAAATATTCGAATAAAAAGATATTGAACTGTCACTATGTTTCCAAACATGGTGGCCATTTTTTATGGTCATCCAGCTTATAGTTCCGGTTAATACCCAATATATATAGATAACGTGACGATTATCTTTTGAATTTCTGTATCAGATGGTGAGCATGTCCGTTGGCAGGCCAAATGGCCAAAACCACAAAAACCGAACCCTTTCCTGACTGACCGAAAAAATCAACGCGAACCATCTGCAATTCTAGAAAATCCCGGTAATGCGAGAGGCCAAATGACTGAATAAACTAGACGATAATAAACTGCTTTTATTTCAGCGACAGCACCACAGAGTGGCGGGACTTTTTTCCCTTTTTTTTTTCTAACTGTTGTTACCTTTGTTTCCACTGGCAGCTGCCACTAAAAATATAAAAATTTTCGAAAGAAAGAAAAAAAAAAAAAAGAGAGAGAAATCGGGTGAAGTGAAGTGTTTTTCTTTGTCTTTTTAGTAAGGGTGGGGTGTCCGTTTACATTTTTTTTATCCCCCAACAGAGACATACGTTTTTTGTTAGACTTTTTGACCTGACATTCCAGCCCTCCGCATTAAATTTCTAACGGAAACTTACCAGACATTTCCGTGGCTCTTTTTGTTTATTTGTTTATAAACTTATATATAGATATATATAACTTTCTTTGCAGACAAATTTCTTGTATCTTTTTTATATAACTAAATCCAAAATTTTAGGGAGT
Source organism: Argiope trifasciata (assembly GCA_026543055.1). Classification (NCBI taxonomy): domain Eukaryota; kingdom Metazoa; phylum Arthropoda; class Arachnida; order Araneae; family Araneidae; genus Argiope; species Argiope trifasciata. The sequence goes on along the minus strand of JAPMOQ010032404.1, from coordinate 2,222,911 downwards.
TTTTGCTTTTTTTTCAATGAATGCATGTGTCGTTTTTTCAGTTCTTCCTTTTTCCTTCCCCCCCTCCCCTTCCTCTCTTTGTCACTGAGATAAAATGTCATTTTTCACCTTTTATCTTGAGAGGAGAAACAGCTATTTTTTACAATCTTCTTTAAAAAAAACTATTGCTTGAGGAGTCTTTCTTACGATTCGAAGTATAAACCTCCTCAAGCTTCGTATCCAGAATTTCTATGAAATTTTTAAAGTATCCGGCTGGATTTGGAAACAATTTTTTTTATCATAATCGATAAATAAAATATCTTCTTTGTGTGAAATAACTGATAAAGCCTTAAAATATCAAAACTAGTAGAAAAAATTCTGTACTGTTCGTCAACGTATTCTGAGACGACCACATATCGACGATTCCATCTCATTAAGGGGTGAGACGAGTCATGATAAGCGCTTTTCCTGAATTCACTTTTGACAATGAATTTTACCCATTAGATATTTTTTAGTTCAATTTTTTTTATACGTGCATGTGTGTGCTGTGATATTTCTGACAGCATTAGCCCAAAGTGGTAAAAAAGCTTTCTGGAATGATACAAAAAAAAAAAACTGGATATGAATTAAATATTGTAGCCAAGAAGTAGAAAACGGGAAATTAAAATATTGCCGAAAAAATTCAATTTATAAAAGGAGTATTTTAATGCAAAAAAGATCGTTATTGTTTTGTAAAAAAGTAATTACCAAATTTTAAGAACTGAAAATTTTCATTTATTCTTCATAATTTTTGTTTATGTCTCTTGCATTAAATAAAAATTGCTCTATATCTATTGCTATAAAAAAACCTGGTGTGAATTGGTGTTTGATCCAAGAGGTATAAGCAACGACAGCATTATATACATACATAACAGCAACGGCAGCATTATATACAACGACATTAATTTATATACATACATGAGATTATAAACATTTGTTATTTTCAATTCTTTTTTAAAGAATTGTCTAAAATATAGAAACATCGATTGGGTAAGTTGAAAATTAATATAAAAATTCTAAATTTTATTGTTGAAAAAATTGTATGGTTGAAATAAGATAAATTGTTCACTTCCGCTTTTAAATGCCACTGTTTCCGATTTCTTTTTTATCTATTGTGTATAATAAATTCATCCTAATCTCAGCTCATTTCTCACAAATAAAAATTAAAAACTGTTTTAGGAACTAAAAAGTTAGAGTTTTATTTTTTCATTTTAAAATAAGGTTCTAATTTTGTCATTGAATAAAACATTTTCAATATATCTCGCATTTAATTCGGTAAATCGGTTACTTTTGACCTATCAATGAATATTGATTTAAAAGCTAATAATGTGAAATTTTCATTTCCGTTAAACAGGGTGATTCAAAAGATGTGTACTGATTATAAAATGCTATGATTTTAAAAAACAAAGATATGATTTATGTTTTTGAATTCAATAAGGACGCATAAAATTTGCTTGCTTACATGGTAAATATGTAAACATACTAAATCTGATAAAATATTTGATGATTTCTCTAGGTCACATAAGCAGCAATATCTTCAGCAAAACTATGCCAAGATGATCAAATAAGTAAAATAGGCAATTGTCTATGTAGACAAAATAGGTAACCACTCTCACAACTTCAAAGGGCCAAAGGTTCTAAATTCTTTCCAGTATTTTTAGATAAAAGTAAATTTGTATTTCCAAGTGACCTAAAAGGGCCATGTATTTGAACTCATTCAAATTAAGAAAACAGTGGTTCCAATTTCAGAATGCTTTCTAATGGGTTTTTTTTCATCATATTTAACAATTTACTGTATGTTCAGGAAAGTTTTGCAATTTGTTTTTTCTATAAAAGCTTTTGACTAGTAGATTTATCAGCAACCAACTTACCCTACTTGATTGCACAACCTCAACCATCATGTCAATTTCGCTAATCTTTATTATATATGAAATAAACTGCTTCTAGATATGTTATAGTTGTCACATGACTAATTCCGCCCTCTATTTTCAAGAGTTAAGTCAAAAACAAAATACTAAGTATGTTCTCTAGGAAGTAAAAAACACCTCTATAGTCTTCATTTGGATTTCTATTAAAATCTCATGAATTTCTGATGCATTATCAATGATCACTTGACAACATCCACCTTCCACTCTTAAAAACTGTCTCAAAATAAACTTCATAGACTTCAGCCTTAATAACTGAGCCGATTTTTTCAATTTTTTTGTCTTACTTTCAATGCATAGCCAAGAAGTCAGAATACTTGATATTTATTGTACAAGCACACTTTAAAAAATTATTCTTACTCCGTATGATAGGATGTGGTTCATTAAGAGTTGGCTGACATGGCTAAATTGATGCTATTAATATATTGAAAGAACAATTGGTCGCTGAAGACAGCTAGTAATTTAAAAGACAAAAATTATTTTGTAATGTTTAAATATTTCTGCCAGACTCAATATTTTTTTGAAATAACAATAAATATTACAAATGACTGTTTAAGAGGTTAAACTAATTTGGATGTCTAAGAATTAAGAGTACTTTCAAATAAAAAGGCAGTTTGAAATAAAAAGAAAAAAAAAGCCTTTCAACAATCTTCCATTAATGTTCACATGACAGCATTCATCTTCCATTTTCAAGAATCATAGTAAAATAAAACCTTGATACAAGCTCCAGCCTCAATAACTGGGCCGATTTCACCAAGCAATTGCTCCACTTTCCATGCATAGCGAAGCATTCAAAAAGCTTGCTGTTCATTGAGCAAACACTTTAATAGACATCAAAAGTATTCAAAATATTACTTGCATTTAGTGTGATAAATTTGATGTAATTCATTAAAATTGGTTGATATGTCTAAATTGATGCCATTAATATGGTGAGCAAATTATTGGTCTCAGTAGATGGCTAGTAATTTGAAGGACAAATATTAGTTTGTAAGGTTTAAATACTCCAGCTGACTCAACTATGAATGTCACACATTGGGTGCATTGGTTATTTAAGAGGTTAAACAAATTCGAATGTTTAAGAATTCCTTTAAGCAAAGAGTTCTAATTAAGAATCTAAGAATTCTAATGAAGAGTCCAAGAGTTCTAATTAAGAGTTCCTTTAAGCAAAAAGACAATTTCAAAGACAATTAAAAATCCAATTCATCTGGAATTTTAACAGTTAATTAATTTTGTATAATTAATTACAAGCCAAAACTTTGTGATTATACAATAGTAATTTAAATAACTTTTTAGGTATTGTATTATTTAAAATAATATTTATCGAGTTTTTTTATTACCAAAAAAGTGTTCCCATAAGTCGCCAAAGGCGGCAACCCTTTTGGTTCAAATGTCCCACACGACTCAGACTTCACAACCACCGGATGCAGCAAAAAAGATCGCGTAACGTCTGTGGCATTTTCCATCCGCGCAGGACCAACCTATAATTTCATTCTTCTCAGAGCTCTACTTGACATTCTGGGCTCATCATTACGCTTATGAGACTTCCTATAAAGTTTCAGCGAGTCGGGCTTAATAATAAGACATCCAAGAGGTGCTTTCACGCCCCTTTCAATCAAGTTATGCCGCTCGCAATGGCCACTTATCCTTATCACGGAATGATAAGAAGCAAATTCGGAATAAGGCGCGTCGTTTCGTGTGGCACGCAATCAGGCAACGGATTTGGTTCGTCTGAATGTGCCGTTAGAACAATTGATTTTTTTGAAAAATAGATAGAGGTGTGAGTATTTCATTTCGTATGCAGTAGATTCGTGTTTTCAAACGATAGTATGGATCAACCATGTAAAAGAAGGGGGCTGGGAAGGTTATAAAATTGTAATTAAAACTTTTTGAAAAGTGAGTAAAAATTCAAAAGGAAATCATTATAAGTTAATCGAACTATTGTTGATGAAAATTTAAATTTCTATAAAATGGGACTTTTTGTAAATTTGGTTCAAAATTATACTCTTCTTAAAAGATTTTTTGTTGTTGTTTCTTATGGCCCTTGTCATAAACGTTAGCCGATGAAGTCAGTGATTTTAAAGCAAGAGAGGGTCTCTCGATTTCAATAACGCCATCTAGGGTCAAGTGTAAGTCTCATGTGTCCTCATGTGCCCCATTTTCTTGCACAATCTCTTTTTACAGGGCGGGGGGCACATTCACACACCTTGAAGATAGAATACTGATGAAGAACAACCATATCCGAACCGGGTTCGAAACCGGGACTCTCAAATCACGAAAAAGACGCTCTACTTATACGCCAGAATGCCCACAAAAGATTTTTTAAGTTAGAATGATCTATCCTGGTGTTATTTTAGGAGTATTCAACTTTTAATTTAAGATTGAAACAAATTTTGAAATGGAGCAAGCGTATAGCTGCTTTTATCACCTCAGAAAAATTTATTACTTTCGCTTTTATGAAGTCTAAAGGAAGAATCATTCTCATCAAAAAAACTCGAACTCGAGATTTTGATGAATTCCCAAGTTTCATATATCCACGAATTTGAAAAGCCCGTTATTGACATTATATATATCTGTGCCAGAATCCTGGTTTAGGGATAGAACGTCTCCCCCGTGGTCTGGACATCCCGGGTTCGAGTCCTGGTTTGGGCATAGTTATTCTTTACCTTGTGTTCCATCTGTGAGATGTGTGAAAGAGCTTAAAAGGTTTGTGCAAGTGAGTGTGCGAGTGTCATCTTCATATGAGCCAACGTCAGACTTCTGGCCTCTGGTGCTAGTTTTCAGTGCAAGGGGAGAGGGGATAAGCAATAACAACATGTTTGTCTGTAAGTAGGATAGCGTAAATTCCTTTGAGTTTAGCGATTGAAATTTGGTATAAAGACCTACGATAAAATTTGTAGATTTCACTCACATTTTAATGGAAATCCATTCACAAGAAGACTGACCGGCTAACTGTTCGAGAACACTTAAATTCATTAATTTCAAAACACAAAGAAATATAGTGATAAAATTTGGTACTTAGTTTCAGCATTTAAAATAAAGATTCTTATCGAATTTTGTATCAAAATCTGTCTTAGTATTGTTCATCTATCGTTCTGTACTATAGTATTCTGTACTATTAAATAAACGAAATTGGGTTGTTGTCTTGTGACTTCAACTGTAGTTCCATGGCAAATTTTAGCATCATTCGGTTGGCGAAAAGGTGTCCAAAATGCATATTGACAATATAGATTCAATAAAAATGTTTGATTCCAGTCAATAATCTATATTTTGTAACTATTGTTCGTTCATGATATGTAAGATATTTGTGGCCTTACTAAGGTCCATAACTTTATGGACTTTTGTAAGGAAGGGAGGGGATGACGCCTTTATTGTAGAATATGCGAGAAAGTTTAAGAGAGATCATTTCCACTGATTATATTCGATTTGATGATGCTGTAAGCTCGAAAAGAAACATCTCGAATTTGCAAAACTAGCGGAGTTTGGTAATCTATTAGATGAATGTTTAATTACATAAGATAAATAAATGTTGAAAAAATCAGGATATTCTTAAAGTATGAGCCAAATAGTTTTGAATTAAATTAGTGTTTTTGTTTGAAGAAATCTAAAGACCATTTTGGCGAAAATTTTGTAATTAAACTCCAAATTTTCGAATCACCAACAAAAGGACGTTTGACCCTCGACATTATGATTTTATGCTCTTAGTTGCTTATGTGACGAATACTCGATACTTGAACAAATCCTTTTTCTCGAAATTGACAGTTGGTCATGGTTGTATTTGAAACATTTCAATTTCTTTAAAATAAAACTCTTTGGGGATTTGTCTTACTCTGATCAAAACAGAAAAAATCTGGAAATACAAAATATAGCGGCCATCTTTCGTTTTCTTAAATATTTCTTTGCGAATAAAAAAACAAATCTTAACTATTCTTTTTGTATTGAAATAACAGTGTTCTCTAGTATCCTTCGATGGAATTACTTGAATCCTGCATAGATTAGTTTGGCGGTTTTCACGGTCAAAGAAACAATTGCCGTCGCCAATCCTCCTACCACTCGTTCCTTCTTAGGTGCACCTGCGTCTGCAGCAGATGGTGGATAGATGCAAAAATTCAACGGCGCAGTGTAATTGGCGAAATATTTTATTGCTAGAGGGAAAAAAAAGCCTGTAGCAAAGTATCGAATCATATATTTCCATCTCATTAATATTTATTAAGAGAGCTTTGCTACTTTATCTTAAGATGAATAACATTAAAGAGGTCAGATGTTCCATATTAGCTGGGATAGTGACACTTCCTATTCCTTCGTCCTTATTTATAAAAGTGTGCCCAATTTATCGATAATTTTAATAAAATATCCCAGATTATTCTCAATTTTGCTGATAAATAAGTTGCCGATTTTAAAGAATATTCATTCGATTTATTTTTTTTAAGGTTCAATAAAAACAAACCTTCAATTCAATTTCTCTGTTACCGATATACATATGAAATATCAATTAAGGATTATCCCAGATTTATAGTGATTTTTGATACTATGTCCATAATGAAAAATTGTCTCAATTACTACTTCAATTAATAATTTAGATTATAAAAGATTAATAGAATTAGTTTATGAGGAAACCTTCCAAATGTCACCATATTAGAAATATAATCAACGTACTCTGGTCAATGCGGATGAATCAATTTGAAGAAAAACCATTGAAAGCAATACAAAACATAGGTTTCTTAATTTCATCTTTTCGAAATTCCTCGTGATAAAAATTTATTAGATAGATTTCCCTCTTCGTGGTAAAATTCTCTCTGAGTAATAGGTTCCCTAATAACGAAGACGGTTGCTTTGATACCTATTTGAGGATACCACCCTGAAATATTTATAATCCTCATCTTTCAACAATGGTTTAAAATTGTAAAATGTGTGATGGTGTATTACTGTAAATAAACTAAATTAAACCTATTGAGGGATCCAGATTCTGCGCACCAATTCTTTAGCATCCCGGAATGTAGTTCATATACAATCTCTTGTATTTTTCAGGTTGTAGTGAAACTATTGTTTTAAAACTTCCAAAATCAGGTTTCCTTGTAAAAAAATATTATTTATCAGAATTTAAATAATATTCAAAGAGTTCTATATAACAAAAATTATGACCTACTGGAATGAAAAACCTTTCATTTCGGATCACTTAAAAAAAAGTTTGCTTCGTTTAATTTTTTTAAATTTCAAACTAAATTAAAATAAAGTGCCATAAGAGCTACAATTTCTTTTCATGCATTTTTAATATTAAAATAAAAGAGGCTTACAATGACTATTTAATTATGAATCATTTCCTCAATTGAAGAAAAAGGATTCTAATTATCTGAAATCGAATGATAAAACTTGATAATATCGAGCATAATCCTCTAGAATTTAAAAGATCGTTTTTTTTTTGTTTTTTTTTTATATTTAATTATCCATCTGAAAATTACTATACAAAATTGGAAGCAACAATAATATATAGTTTTCAATTTTAATATGAATGATTTCTTTAATTATTTCTTTTGAATTCTGCTTTAATATTTATACAGGTGAGTTAAGTAAATTCTTTAACTCACCAGTTTGATTATTAATTCTTTAAGTCAATTATTTTCAATTATGTGCTGTGCGTATATTATTTATTAAAATAAAGATTTCTTCAAAAATATAAAAAAAATTTAAAAATAAATGAAAAATAATGAATTAATAATTTCTGTATGTAATTCATTTTTATCGAAATTAATTTAAAAATTAGCAATTATTTAAAAAAAATCCCATTACTGAAAGTTGATATCACAAGAATTTGAAAACTCAAAAAAAGTTTTTTTTTAATGAAAAGTACATCTCCATCATTTAAAACAAATTTATTAAAAAATTCTGGCTATCTAAAATTTAATCTGGGCGAAATCATAAATTAAGCATACCAATTCCAGAATTCCTTTTAAACAATACAGTAGTCTTTTGCAACGCGATTATAACTAAATTTTAAAATATCTGTTAATTACCGAGATATTTATTCATAGTTTTAGATTAATATAAATTGAAAAAAAATGTGATCAATTCTAAATATAATGGTTTTAGTTTTAATCATCTTAAAGTGTTCATCTATTAGTTCTTAAGCGTTACTTTCGAAACAACGAATATTTCTTCTCTCAGTTCATATAAATTTTTGTCAGTTATTATTTTTTTTTCTGCTTTGAAAATTTGGATGTAGAAATTAGCGGTCCGTTTTGTTAAAATCGGTCGTCCATTGGATAATTATCATCTTAATATTTCAGATTTATATTTTGTATATTTTTAGTAATATCCTATAAGGTTAAAATAAACCTTTTTCTTTTCTTGATTTAAATGGCTGTCAATTCTTTTAAAATGTTTCTACATTTCGTAACTCGTTTAACTATTTTTTATTTCAAAAGATAATATATATATTTAAAAGATTATTAACTATCGATCATAAATTTCATTTTTTTAAAAAAGAGAAAAAATGATTTATATCTTTTTATCTGATATCTCTGTTGATGTAAATATAAAATTGCATTAATAAAAAGAAATTGATAATTAATTTGTGATTAGCATGAAATATTTTTAAATTTTATAATTTAATATCCTAAAAATAATTAACTTATTATTTCCAGGAAGAGGAAATATTCTACCTTTGAATTATGTCAGAAGTGGTAAGTGTTATTATCCATTTGTATTTAAACTGTACATTTTTTAGTATTTCGTATTCACAAAACTTTGAGTGAATAAAGCGTATATGATTATAAGGCAAGAAAGAAAATCAATTAAATCATATTGTGATGAAAACTAAAGTTTTTTCTTTCATCGTTAGTGTATCAAAAATAGTTTTTTTTTTTTTCGGAAATTACAAATCATTCATTTAACCCTTTCAATTTTCTATGTGATTTTCAATAAAATTATGTGATTCTTTTTAACAGAAAAAAAAAACACTGATAATTTGAAAAGTGCATCGAAAAATCCTTTTTTGTTAAAATCTATATTTCATTTTACAGTTAATTCTATGTTTTATTTTTTCTTAAAGTGGGAATTTCCATCAAAGTTTCTATCAAAAGTTATATATATTGTTTTCCTTTGGAAAGCAGAATTTTTAAAAAATCAACTCCAAGTGTAGAATGTTCTCAGGCACTATGTATAAAGAGCGATTTAGGGTAACTTATGTTAAAAAGTCAATTTTCGACAAAAATATCAAATGTTATTTTTTCATTCGACATTTTTAATTTTTGTAAATTTTCCGTTTTATAAAACTGTTTAATTTTTTTCTGCATTCATTCTCTGACATTCATGGATTCCTTTTTCTATTTACAGAAATTACATTTAAATGCAATTTTACAGTTTTGAATTTTATTTTCTAAGATTCGAAAATTTGGTAATTTAAAGAAAAACCTGCTAAATCCGTTAAAACGCAATGCACAGTTTTGTAATAGCAATTTCTCAATACGTTTAACTTTTCTTAAACTACAGACTGATCTTCTCATTTAAAAGGGTATTTACGTTTCTTTTAATGCTTCCTTCTGAGAAAAAAATACTGATAAATAGCATTTCATGTTATTTATCAGTCGAATACCAATATTTCAATATTGTATAAAAATAAAGCATATTTATAAACTTCGTATTTAGGTAAAATATATCTTGAATTATCTGCTCGAATTTGAACGTATAACTTGGCGAGCTTCTTAATTAGAGGGTTGCAGGCTTATATCTTGTATTTTTTTAGCCCCTAGCCCCCCTCCTCCCCCTAAATGTTTTCACAGTTTTTAATACATTTTTAGATTTGACTGGCATGTTATTGTTTTATGAATGCTTTTTAAAATCTATTTTAAGAAAAATTTAAATATATAAATATTTTGAAATATTTTTCAAAATCATCAACCTATCATCCAAAAGTTACATACTTTATTTAACACACACACACACACACACACACACACACACACACACACACACACA